>JAHBCN010001107.1:125000-131467 GCA_019359885.1 Listronotus oregonensis
AAATAGTAACCGTTTAAAAATTACAAGAAAGTTGTTGAAATCAGAGATCACTTTCTTTTTCTAAGATTTTGATACATTTAAGGATTAAATAGGTATAGAAAATTGTCACTGTCTTTCCTGTATTTTATTACGGCTTTTGTTAAAGTTTTTTTACTAAAACTTATTTAAGCACAAACGGAAGGTAACTGTGAGCTGCAAATTGTTTAAAATAAAATTATTCGTAGAATAACATATTTAACATTTTTATTATATTGCAAAAGACTAAACCATGACTATTGATATATAGTGTGTCCCAAATTCGGCCCACATGTATTGCTATCTCGTTTACTATACAAGATAGAAACATATTTAAATGGGAAAAGTTTAAGAGGATCTAATGCGAATTTTAACTTCACAGTTAATTTTTTTTTTGTTCCGAAAATATTAGCTAAAAAAGTAAAAAATCTTAGATTTTAATTTTTGCTTGTGATTTATTTGTTTTAATAATGACATATTTTAAACGATGACACTATTTGGCTACGAGCATTTTGCCACCAATTCTTTTCTCTGATTGTCATTTGTTTTTCAGTTACTAAAGAAAATTTTTAATTTTTATATGGCGACTACCTTTGATTTTTCGATATTTAAATAGCTCTGTAATTTTTTTTTAACGATACCCCACTTGCAAGTAAACTGTTTAAAAATTATATATTTTTTTACCAATATGGTAACGCCGACTCTACGCCTCATCAATGCGCTTCGTAACAATTCCGCTTATAAAGGTATGTGTATTTTGCAAACAAAAGCAAAAATATTAACAAAAATAATATTTTTGTTTAGTAAAAAATATTTTAATTTAACCATATTTAAGCAATCTTAAAAAAATGTAGCAAATAAAAAATGAAAAAAAATTAAATTGTTTAGTGGCAATTTAAAGTTTTAATTGGTAACTAATATATATCATAGTTATCATGTCAAAAATAAAACAAATAAGTCATAAGCAAAATTTGGAATTCTCTAAAACTTTTCCTTTTTTAAACGTTTTTCTATCTTGTATACTAAACGAAATAACAATGCATGACACGCTGTATAATTTAACCGATACGTTATCTATGCAAATAAAGTTAAAAGTCAATGAACCTTAATATAATGTTTGACGGTATTAACAGTGGAATCAACCAATAATTATTTTAAAAACTTTTTGTTTTGTATTAAGTAATACATATCCTTAAGTTCAAAAGTCTAATTTCTTTGCTTGATATTTCTTGCAAAACTTTTTATTTCCTATAAACTATTAAATTTCAATCAGTAATTATTATTATAAATTTACGTAAGATAGGTGTATAGAATTTTATCATATTATTTGATTATTAAATATATTTATAGTTTTTATTTATATGCAATTTTTTTAGATCATCAAATAATTAGATTGGGTTAAATTTATTTTTAGATGGAGTTGTGCATATGGATACTTTTTCACTGCAATTTTAACATATTTATGGTGGTTATTTCATGCTGTTTTAGAGTGCCATGTCAACGTCATAAAAATAACACGGGCTCCTTCAGGTATATTGACTTTCCTTGGCGAGCCTGAACCTGCATGACGCCCCAGTTGGCACAGCACAGGTGTTTCTTTCCATCCTAACAGAACCTGCATACTATGTTCTCTTTGGTCAGACCTATTATTTCCATATGGTAATTTAGCATATAATGTCCCAAAAGTTCTTACCATTACTCTTACTACCTTGTGTTGTAGTTCAACAAGTCTTAGGTATTCTTCGACAAAAATATGTTATTAACTATTTTGCTTGCAGTTGGCCTGACGTTTATAGATAGCATTATTGGTACCAATTATCAATAAGACATACACAAGTTAGGAAGTTCCTAATAGATAATTGCTCATTAAGTTTATTAAAAATATAAATAAAAACAGAATTTTAACAATACTTAACTCACCAAATAAAAACATTTAAAATAAAATACAATATTTTTAAATAACTTTTGAATGACAAAATTTAAAATTGATTTACATCATCAAAGTCACATCTTAAAAATTCGCTACATGATTAGAAAGCCTTTCTTACTAAAAATGTCTTGACTACTGTTTTAAGCTGCCTTAGGGAAAAATCCCTGTCTTAGGCAGTTTATTAAAATAACTAATTGTCAAAAAGTAACTTTTATTTTAACTGTTCCTGAGCATAGTATTCGCATAAGTATGCTGTAGCCAAATTATCTTAATGGCGACTATCATAGAAATGAAAATCTCCATAGAGGCTGTTGGAAAAGTCAAAACACCGCGGTCTAGAAAAAGCAGATCTGAAGTCCTCTCTATATTTTAGGCCTGCTATATTCCTAATTGCTCTGCGTTGGAGCCCAAAAATTCTTCCGGCTTCTGCTGCCCCACCCCAAGCGTCAATCGCATATATCCTTACTAAATGACAATGAGCGAAGTAGGCGGTTTGAAGTACATCCCCTAAAACGTTTCCCCATAGATTTCCGAGCAAGAATGTATTTTTGCTCATTTTTGCAGCTAAAGTTTTGATGCGTTAATCCAATTTTGATCCAGAGTGACACCCAGATAGCTCACCTCATCATCCACACGCAAGTCAGTCACATAGTCTCTAAGAGAGAATACCGTATGTTTAGTTTGAGTTTTATTAAAAACCAGACTGTGTCTGCTGAATGAAGCTGTACCACTGGTCTGTGTCTCACATGTCCTTATAGCTCTTTGCCCTTCATCTTTTAAATGCAGTTGGATAGCAGCATCATTACTTTCAGGTAAATTTTTAATATATTTTAGGAATAAAAATAGCCCCAAAATTGAACCTTTTTTGCGAAACCGTTTGCCCAACCCTCACTTGCTGAGATCTGTCTGCAAGATAAGACCCCATAAGTTAAAAACCTTTTAAATCGAAATGATATGTTTTTAAGTTATTTTTTGCAAAAGGGTACGTGAGAAACTGTTAAATGATTTGCTTAGGTCACAGAAAATTGTGCTAATAAATTCCATGTTATCAAAGGCCTCTAAGGGGGATATTACTAAATTTATTATACTTTAATCTTAGCCTGTTTAAAATACTATTTGTTTTTTATAAAAACATCAATATACAGTTTTTTTGGCGACAACCTAAAAATGGTTAAAATAGGTTGGTTTTGATTACGACCTTAGTTTATTAGAAATGCTGGTTGTTTTTGGTAGTCACCCTAACCTTTTTGTAATGCAGGTTATTTTTAGTAATAACTTTAGGTTGTTTAAAATTTTGTTGGTTTGTAGTAATAATCCAAATATACATGCACATTTTAGTTAATCACAAATATTCTCATACCATATCATTTAATAAAAAGGATACTTCTAGGTTTCTAGCTTGTTCTGTATTTGCAACAAAATTATTCTTTAAATACGACTAAGGAGACCAGGCGTAGAAGGGAAGCGGATAACTTGTTTATTTGCTTTAAAGTTGGATGAGACTCAACGCATAGTGAGAAAACTACACGGTTGTCTTTCTTACTTCAACTCGATCGAACTTTCTAACAGGTAAGTTCGTTTGAACTACTGATTATATAACTCAACTCTACTCTTGCTAATTTTGACATTATTGTCAACTGCTTGAAGATTTAAACTTTTCAAGAGTATTAATATTTTTTTAAATTTAATAATTGAAAGGTCATCTCGTATAGCACAGTCTTTATTAAAAGTAAACAACTTTATTTTAAAATTGTTTATAACTATCGCGCAGTGGCTATTTACGATGTTTTTTATTAAAAAAAAAACAACAATTCCTAGCATTAATAATAGGATGAACAAAATATCACTTTAATATACTTACCAAATCATCAGCTATTATAAACACAATATGAGGCGACTTGCATTGTAACGAACTAACAACATATGAAATCAAAATAACTGTGTTGAATATAAATGCTTTAGTAATGTACATGTTTACCTTCCAATGACTAGATACTAAATACAGTAAATTTACTGACAACTCAAAAATTTAACGCAATTATAACAATTTTTAAATAATTTTATAAGCTAACGCTCGAATCACGTCAATGTCGAGTGTATTTGACGAAAATACCGGTGGATTATTAGATTTTAGTGACCCCAAAAAATACTGTGGAATTGTTTATATGCCGCATCTTATTTAATATCATCTGTAAAGATAAGATAATTGAGACGAATAAGTAATTAAGTAAACAAAAATTAACCTAATGCAATATAAACAGTACTGTTGTCACTTGGTTTATATATATATATATATATATATATATATATATATATATATATATATATATATATATATATATATATATATATATATATATATATATATATATATATATATATATATATATATCTTATCTTTACAGATGATATTAAATAAGATGCGGCATATAAACAATTCCACATTTTTTTTTGGGGTCACTAAAATCTAATAATACCCGGGATTTTCGTCAAATAATCAATTTTATTCAAAATTAATATATTTAAAAATTGTTATAATTACTTAAATTTTTATTTAATAAATTTTTGTATTAAATTTTGGAATAAGTACATTACTAAAACATTATATTTCTTATTATTCAATATACAAGTCCATATATTGTTTTATGCTGATTTTAAAGTATATTAAAATATTTTTTTGTTCATATTTTATAATCTAGGAATTATTTTATGTATATATATATATATATATATATATATATATATATATATATATATATATATATAAAAACAGGGTGCCCCAGATTCGACTCATGCATGGGGATCTGGGAAACCTAAGAGATAGAAGTCGGTTAAATTATGGCAAAATTGCGCATTTAGGTGCCTAACAACATGCCGATTAGAAAGTAGTAAAATTCCGAGTACTTCCGAAGATATCCGGAAAAAACCGAAATGTGCTGATTTCGCTTTTATTTTTTTCTGACGTTATTTAAAGAGATATGGAAAAACAAAAGACTCTTTCTTATGGCCACTTTTTAAGCTCTATTTTCCGTACGACGTTTCGTTTTTGTTAGACCATCATCAACTTTATTTTTTTAAATACGGACGTAAGTTTTTTATTTAATTTTTTTGAACCTCTTATTATCCCAATTACAAAAATGTATAACACTTAATATTTATTAACAAATATGGAACGCCCCTATAAGAAATGATGCGCGTTCCTTGTCTTACTCATTGTCTCTTAAGGAAAATATGTTTATTTAACAGAAAAATATTAAGTGTTATGCATCATTGTAATTGGGATTATAACTGCTTAAAAAAAATGCAATAAACAATTAAGTGCCGCATTTAAAAAAATTAAGTTGATGATGGTTTAAAAAAAAACGACTTTTCAGACTTTTGTAGAGCTTAAAAAGTGGCTATAAGAAAGTGTCTTTGTTTTTCCATATCTCTTTAAATAACGTCAGAAAAATTAAAACGAAATCAGCAAATTTCGGTTTTTTCCCGATATCTCCGGAAGTACTCGGAATTTTACAATTTTCTAATCAGCACTTCGGATCTCTTACGGTTTCCGAAATCCCCATGCATGCACTCGAATCTGTGGCACCCTGTATATATATATACAGTATGTCCGCGGATGTGGTTAACAAGAGGACAAATGGACCAAAAATTGAAAGATACGAAAAAAAGTCATTCTTGATAAAAAATTCTGCTTGTCAAAAAAATATGAACTACAATAAGGCAGTAGATTTTTATCATATAGGGCTTCCTAAAAAATGCAAAAACATAAAATCGAACAAGAGCAGTCATTTTTGGCCTTTTAACGTGAAATAATGAATAAAAAACTTGCTCCAAAGGTACTTCTTTATCTGATTTTGAACCTACTAAAGAAAATTTTAACTTAGGAAAAAATAAAAAAAATCAACATTTTTGCAAGTATGCATTTTGCTACTTTTACTTAAATAATACCTTTACATTACTAAACAATAATAATAATAAATATTCAATGGAAGTAATGTAAAATGTAAAAAAAATATAAATGTAAAATGCGTACTTGCAAAAATGTTGATTTTTTAATTTTTTTTTTATTTCAAATTTTCTTTAGTAAGCTCGGAATCGAAGAAGTAAATTTGGAGCAAGTTTTTTATTTATTATTTCACGTTAAAAGGCCAAAAAATGACTGTTTTCTCTTGTTCTATTTTATGTTTTTGTATTTTTTAAACGCCCCGTATGATAAAAATCTATTTTCTCATTGTAACCACATCCGCGGACTTGTATATATATAAAAATATATATATATATATATATATATATATATATATATATATATATATATATATATATATATATATATATATATATATATATATATATATATATATATATATATATATATATATATATATATATATATATATATATATATATATATATATACATTGCCACACTTTTTTAAAAGCAGTGTTTATATAAAAACTGGTGTGACTATGATGAGTCACCCAATTGCTCAAAAAAAAGTAAGAAAATTAATACAAATTTATCC
>JAHBCN010001108.1:0-131476 GCA_019359885.1 Listronotus oregonensis
AGTGGAATTTGTATAACAAGTTGAATAAAAAATTATCGGGTTAAATTTTGTATGCACGAGCGGTATTTAGGGAGAATATTTTAGAATGGAGAAATATGATAGTATTAAAGTATTAAAATGGTTTTTTTGTCATACAATTTTCAGTTTCATGCAACAAAATATTTCTGTAACTAAAATCGTTTTTTAAATTACTTTATCTATTTCTTCATCTGGCGGAGCGATTCCGTAAGTCTATCGTGTCTTTTTTTTTTGGGCGTAGAACCAAGATCAAACCTGTTGGTTTTTGAGGCACATGAAATCGTATTTTACGACATTTTTTGTGGTCTCGAACTTTTTAAATTAATAAAAAGTGATTTTTTTTAACTTATAAAAAAATTGTTTTTTTTGTTTCCACCGCCATAACTTTAAAACTATCAAAGATACCGAATTTTTTTTGTCAAATTAAAGCCCACACTGTAGCGCTTTTAACCCTAAAAAACAGTTTGGGCACAATTCCACTTTCATTCCTTTTAAAAATCATATAAACTAAAAATAAATATTTTGGTATTGAATTTTTCACCAATCGATAAACTTTTTTTTTTTTGAAAATATTTTCATACATGCAGCGAAAAAATATAGCCAAATAATAACAAAATTTTTTGAAAAAAATTTTTTTCCTAGAGCGTATCGTTTGGCAACAGCGATTTTTTTCAGACGTAAAAAAGTATTATCGGGCCCTCAATACCCCATGCGGATAGCGTGCGTAGTTAAGTAATACATTAGTAGTGGTGGTTGTCGAAATTTAGAGGTGCTGTATGTATTTAAAATTTTAAAACAATGAAGCGAATTATTTGTAAGAAAATTGTGTATGATGGATACAAATCTGTTTTACAAAGACCTAGAACAGCTATTCTCAACCGCTGGTCGGGCGACCACCATGGCACAAGTGGTCCGCGGAGAAATTTTACTAGTCCGCGGACAATTTTCGATCCGCGAAAAAATTTACTTATTAAAAAAACAATAATAACTAAATTTTGGTCCGCGGGCCGAAAAAGGTTGAGAAACGCTGACCTAGAATACAAGGGTTGTTATCATTACTATTAAGTGCTGAAAAAAGGCAGGACAATCTAGCAAAAAAATTCTGTCAAAAAATGATATTTTAAATGGCAAAATTAAAATAAAATATCAAAAAAGACTGTCGTAAAACTTACACAGATTCTCAAAACTATTAACATAATTTGCAATCAGACAGTGGCGCCGCGCCGGTCCTTCAAATTATTGTGACACTAAACTTAAATGCGCTAGTTTTAATATTAGAAAAATGTGTTTTTTTGCAGCAATAGTAAAAATAAAAAGAAGAAAAGTTATATAAAAAATCTGTTTAAACAAGTAATTTAAATATTATTAGGTACCTTCATAGTATAGTTGGTACCTTTATATTAGTTTATATTTTGTACTGAAACAAAATACGAATTTCAATTTTATCCTTATAAATCCTGTTTAGGGTATTTATTTTTTTACATAGTACTGAATCTTTTTAGGTAGTAGAAAAGCTACCTATCAAAAAAGTAATAAAGCTGCCAGGAATAGAAACGACATTAATATGATATCTAAATTACGTGGCTATAAAGATTTATTTGCGTTTGATGAGAAATATCATAAATTATGTTACAGCCACTACATCTCTGAAAGAAACATAAAATCGCACAAAAATAGGAAAACGGTTTCCGAACCTACACGAAAATAGTTCGACAATATCTACCTTTTCTGCGAGTATTGGTAGTGATGTTCAGATAGATCTTTTACTTCCCAGAGAAATGTCCAAAATTTAAACTTTATTAAGAGCTGCTGCCATAATACGTAGTGCAATGGCTTTATGTCAACCCAAAATTGAATTTCCAACATGTACTTGTGTGAAAGAAGAACTAAAATGTTGCAAGGAGTGTAAATTTTGTTCCTGCAAAATCATTATTAAAGATTTTAAGGCAGAAATGGATTAAATTTACGTAAAATGCTACTAATGAAGCGCCTAAATAACTACTTACATATTACATTTTTGGTCTGTAAAAAAATCACCCACGGAATTGGACGATTTTTAAATTTGCAATGTAAAATATTCTTTAAGTATTATTATTTAAGGCAAAAAAATGCGGATGATGTAGTTTTCACCAAGAAAAGCGCAATAAAAATTCTAAAAATTGGTCATTATTTGACATTTTATTTTAACTATTTACGATTTACATGTAATAAATTCATGCATCGCTTCAAGACGTTTACAGTGTTGCTAAACGGAAATATTATTAATTTATAATAAAAAACTTTGCCGTTACCATAAGGATAATTTTCAATAAATCAAAAATATTTGAATTTCAAGCCAGTTACAAATATAATTAGGGAAAATAAAAAGCCGCTTTAACTAACCAGCACTAATCATGACCGACCAGAACGGCGCATTTATAATAAAAAAAATTACAATTTAACGAGGAAAACCTAACCGGAACTAACCAGAACTAGATCATAGTTTGAAAGTTGTTGTTTGTTAGTTCTGGTTAGTTTTTTATATAAAAAACAACCTTCAATAATACCAAATTATTACAAAAGTCTGGCAACATTGCTTATTCAAGCAGCATTCAGAATGTCAAAGAATAGCTTCGTATCATCTCTTTATATGGAAAAAATAATTATATATTCCTGTTTAAAAAAGACCTTTAACGAAGCCCTAGTTTATATTTAATGTATGTACTATATTTCTCAAATTTAATTAAAAGACACAAAGCATCCGCAATTTTTTGTTGCTAAAAATGTTTAAAAAATAATGAAGTTTTGAATGTATAATCAAAAAAATAACGAATCCCGTGGGTGGTTTTCTTTACCAGCAACCAATAAAAAAAGTTGAATAAACCTACTTATTAGGTGGGTAATTAATAACAATGATTGATATTTTTGTATGGGTTTAAAAATCTACCCACCTGTTTTGGATATTTAATTTTTTTCTTTTCTAAACAACTTAAGCAGCCCTTAGATCTGCGTTTAAACCTGTTGATACAACTTTAACTACCTACTACACTTCCACCGGACCGTAAGATCTTTGTAGTCGGCCGGCTCGTTAAGCCCAAGCGCGCAAAAATATGACTTTGGCCGTTAAAAAAATATTACTGACTCAATACTATAAAAGGAATCTAAAAAATTTTTGTTTTAAAACTTTTTTAAACATTACTACAATTTTACGCAGCATGTATGTATAAATTTTCAATAATAAACTTTTTCTCGATTGCCTAAAATTACGCTACTAAAAAAAACAATTTTGAGTTTCGTACTATTTTAAAAATTTAACAAAAAAATATCAGCTTCAAGTGGGACGTTGTTTGAAGCGCTATTGTGTCTACTTTAATCTAAAAAAAATTAACTTGATAGCATGAATATTATTAAAGATAGAGCAGTGGAGAAGTTAAAATACGTGTTTTATTGAAAACCGATTTTTTTTGGGTTTTTTCGAAATAAAAAAACTCTCGACCACTAAAAAATGTCGTAAAAAGTGATTTCGTGTACACGATTACCTTATTAAAGAATCCCACTAAGTCTGGTTTGGTTCTACGCCGGTTTTTTTTTCTCGATAACTAAGCGACTTTTCTTCCAAATTTTACTCCACTAATCGTGTACATAACCAAATCGACTCATTTTGACTGATTTTGACGTTTCTAATTGACAATACAAACAAAGAAGTTCGATTGTTCTGTGTTTGTAAGTAAGTGGAAATACCACGTTGTCTAGGCAACGCTGAATTTTTATTGATTTTTAACGTGTCTTATTGGAAGATTTATACATGAGTGAAATATTCAATTAAAAACCTAAATATTTTTAAAACGACTGAACAAAATTCCAGCAAACTATATATATTTTTAAAAAGAGGATAAATAGACCTTTTATTCTGAGTAAAAAAAGTTGACCTATTCATTTTTCTTAACTTTTTGTTGTTTATTTGTTTCTTTCGTTATGCTTAAAAGATAATAGATGAAAAACTATAAAACTTTTATACAAGAAGATTTTTTCTATTATTTTTAGTTACCGTTGTAAGTGGGTGTCAAAATATAAATGAAAACCCTGTACTTTAAATATTTATTTTACACTTTCTTATATATTTATTATTAATTATACGATTTCTTGTAGGCATGGATCCATTCTTCTGTGGTGAGCCCTTTGTGCCCCTGGAACCCCTTATGCAACCTGAGTACAACTTCAGCCTGGACGCCACCGAGGGTCTGGCTGACCTCTTTGATTATGACCTCGTTAATTTTTAGAATAACAAATTCCCATTTTTGCTCACCCATTCAAGTACGTTTTAGTTAGGACAACACAATACGACTTAAAAGATTAATGTTAACAAAAGTATCGATTCCTTAAGGTTTTTTTTAAATTAAGTTACTAAATTTAAAGGCTGGAATGCAAAATTTCATTTTTTTTAATACACTTCATTGAATTACTACATACATTGTTTTAGGCATGAGTAACTTTTTTATTATTTTTCGTCTTCAAGTGCCATACTTAAAATTTTTATCGTCTGCTACCTCTCGATACAGTTATGGTATAAGTATCTTTCCAAATTGAAATATTTACTTTTCTTTAAAGTACCTAAAATTTTTGTATATTCAGTTTTGTTTCTTGACAAATCCAGATTTTGTGTTTATAAACACCAAACCTGGGATTTGTCTGTAAAGGAGACTGCACTTCATTCTTACCTTGTATCTAGCAGATTAAAGTTTTTGCTTATACAGCCTATTTCTCATAGTGTCCAAATAAGAAAAAACGCCGACTGTATCTCGGAAACTGTTTATCGCACAGCGTTGGGAAAATATTTTTAGTAAAAGTGGTCAAAACAAATAGCTGGAAATTATTTTAAAGCTTCTTAAAGTACCGTGAGATGGCGCAACCGCAACGGTAAATTAAAAAAAAAACTTTTTTTTTTCTCCAAAATTAGCTAGTATTAGGTACAATTTTAATAAAATCAGCCAGTGGCGGCTCGTGAGATTTATTATTGGGGGGGCACAAAAATATAATAGAAAAAAGTGTGATGATATTACCTTATTTAAATGTAAAGTCCATTCTTCTGTCCTTTTTATTAGAAAACGAATCAGTCACTTTATTATCAAAGTCAGGTATAGATTGTATAATTTTTTTCAATTGATAAAACAGCTAGGGCATTAAGCCTGTCTTGCAGCATCGTATTTCTCAAAAAAGTTTTTATGCGATTTAATGTTGAAAAACATCTTTCGCATTCACTTGTTGACATTGGTGTTGTACAAATAATATCTGCGAGTTTGTAAGTTTCTGAAAACACAGTTTTAAGATTATTGTCGGATAAGAACATTAAAAGGGGCAAAACTCCTTCAATCCTGCACATATCGTCCCTGTCGTAAATGGCTGTTAGTTCAGTTTTTAATTTACCACTGTCAAGCATGGGATAAGATTTCACTGTTAAATCAAAATGTTCTTGGGGAAAGGCACCTCTGTAACTTTCAAAATTTTTAGAAAAAAATAGTTTCGCTGCACTTAAATGGTCTTTAAAATCAAATCTGTCTCTAATTTGAGTTAAAATATTGTCACACACTTCCTTCGAAATAACATGTCGCGATTCACCAGCAGACGCGTGCTTCTGTCTTTTTCTGGCAGGTTCTTCTTCCTCTTCAGGTTCTAGGTGATCAGTATTTGATCTAATGCGGATAATTTGTTTCTCAAACTCTTCAATTGCATTTTGAATTTGTACGCTGTCAATACCTCTGGTTTGTGCTTGATTAAAAAATATTTCAACATGGGGCATAATGAAATGAAAGAATTTTAACCAGTAAAGAAACTCTGCACTATTTAGATGATTTAAAAGTCCGTTTGCTTCACCAAGTGTTGTGGAATCCGTACTATCATTATCTAAAATTTGTTCCAAGCACTCCTTGAAAGAATTTTTATATTCAAATAAAGTATTAACAGTCCTACTTTTAAAATTCCAGCGTGTAGGTGCAGCACGTGGTAATCTTCGTTTAACTACCTCATCAAGCACTGCTGTGCGTTTTGCTGATCTTGAAAAGAAGCTTGAAAATGATTGCAAATTGGCAAAGAATATTTTAACTTTTTATGACATTGTGCTGCCTTCTCCATTAATAAGTTAAATTGATGGGCATAGCAATGAATAAAATGAGCATTTGGAAATGACTTTTTAAGGATCGCTTGAACGCCATTGTTTTTACCGCTCATCACTGCAGCGCCGTCGTAACTTTGAGCTATCAGTTTTGATTTTTCTGAAGGGGAACTTAGAATGACATCAAGTTCAGCCAAAAGCGTTTTTGACAAATCGTCAGCCGAGTAGCCAGCCGGTTTAATAAAAGCCCAAAAACGTTCATATACTTGTCCATCAATGACATATCGAATTATAATAACCATTTGTTGCTGATTAGATGCATCAGTTGTTTCGTCAGCTTCTAAAGCCACAAAGTTTGCAAATTTTATTTCTTTTAATAATTCGATTCGATAAATCTCAAGCATAGCGTCCAACAACTCATTTTGTATGGTTTTTGAAGTACCTTTAAAAACTTTCGATTCTTTTATATGTATACCAAGGATGGAGTCTAATTCAGCAGCAAAGTTTATTAACCCTACATAAATACCTGGATTATTCGAAGATTGTTTCTCGTCATGTCCTCTAAGCGCTAATTCAAATGCACCACAAAACTTTATGCACATAATCAGTCTTTGCAAAATATGTCTATTTTTTGTACCTGTTCATTTTGCTTCAATTTTTCCCGCACGTATGCACTGTCTAATTGTTCTCGTATGTTTGTTTTCCCCAAAACACTAAAGTCCATGTATGATTTAAGATGGGAAACCGAATTTTCGTGTTTTTTGCTCTGTCTGCTATATGTTTTAAATCATCCACACCGTTTCGAGTCCAAGCTGTAATTTCGTTTCTAAACAATATACACAAAAACAAAACAATTTATTTGTGACCGGACAACCACAAATCCACTTATATTTATCGTAAATATTTTTTGACACTCTATTATATGTTCTAGTTTTACTTGAACTTGAATACTTTATATCTAAATCAGGAGTAGATCGACCAATCTGTTTAACTAAAACTTTCTGTTCAAACGTCAAGGGACCGTTCTCTAAGAGGTAGCGAACCGAATTTATTTCGGATTCCATTATCAGAAATACTTAAACATTCACCAATAATTAAACTTCATAAAATTATTATCATGCATTTCCGCGCGCAAACCACAAAAGTCAAAACCGCTTTTACTGGAGTTGGACTAGTTGGAGACACGCAAATTTGTGCCCATCATTCGGCTAAAAATTGCGAACGCCGAGGATGTGCGATGCTTCGCGATTATGGGCTCGAAAGAGCAAAATTCGAGTGTTCCCCGGAAATTAGTTTTGAGTGCGTTAATGCTCGATCCTCGCAGGTGTCGTGTAGGAAGTAACTTTTGAGTATACTTCATGGCAATAGACATAAACTCGAATGAAAATAAATATTACAAAAAATATTAGATTTGGAATTAAATAATATTTTAAAGAGGGTGGGCAGTGAAGAGGGTGGGCACGTTCCCCTGTGCCCCTTAAGACCGGCCGCCACTGAAATCAGCAAAAACTCTAACCAATTCTGCATCAGTTTGGTTAAGGACTTTTTGTCGTATTTCCAATAATAACGGTGGGGAAACAAGATAAATAATGCAACTTTCAAATAGCTCTACCTCCCACATCTTTTATCGACAGTAATTCAAGTGGGTGCTCGTTTAAAAAAAAATATTGTTTTTTTAAATGACGCCCTTTTCGGTGTCGGCTAGTTTGTAGTTTACCAACTAGATGGCGTTGTTTAAGGAAAACTCGGTTTTTCAAGATTTTCTCGATAAAGTTAAACACGGCAATATATATTTTTATTGTAGGTTTAGAAAAGGAAAAAATACCTACACTTTGGTGAAAACCGCTTTTTGATATCCTCATTCGTTTTCGAGTTATTTCAAAGTATCCCGTTTTTCAAATGATAAATAATATACAATATCAGACAAAATTAGAGAGACTCGACTAATTATGACTTTTATGCAATACAAAAATGTATTGAATTCTTATCATTGAGTTAAAAAATTTACGTGATTAAGTTATTTAAAATGACACTAAAATAAATTGAAAAACATTGTTTTTCAAGATTTATTAGAAAAAATAAAAAAAATAGAAATTCTATGCGACAAAATTAGAAAGACTTATCCTTAAAGTACATTTTTATCCTATAATAATGAAACTAAACTCATACTTCGTCCAGTACCCTTTGTTCTGAATAACTTTTTCACATCTATTTGGCATCGACCCAATGAGGTTGGAAATTACAGCCGGATCCATTGATTTCCAGACATTTTCGACCTCTTTAAATAATTGAGCACAATTGCTGATATTTTTAGTGTTTTTTTTCTTTATTATCTCCCAAAGATTCTCAATTGGGTTTAAGTCCGGAGATTGTGGGGGCTCTTTTAAAATTTCAATTTTATTTGCCACAAACCACTCCTTTACAAGTTTGGCGGTATGTTTGAGCTCGTTATTGTGTTGAAACTTGAACCTTAGTGACATTTCCCATTCGGCGTAAGGCAACATTACATCTTCCAATATAGTACGATACACAAATCGAACCATGGTGCCCTCAATTTTGTGTGTTGGTCCCATTCCATAACCCGAAAAACAACCCCAAACCATTATATTGCCGCCTCCATGCTTAACGGTACCAGAAACATATTTTGGATCAAGTCTTTTATTGGCTGGACGATGCTCCATCACTTCGAAAAATATCAAAGTTAGACTCGTCGCTACACAGAACCTTGTTTCAATCCTTTGGTCTCCAGTGGCGATAACGTGTTGCAAACATCATTCTAGCAATTACATTTTTTTTTCGATAGATGGGGTTTCCTAGCGGGTCTCCTTCCAGGAAGCCCTGCCTCCAGTAGTCGCCGCTGAACAGTCCCAGATGAAACTTTCGGAACCTCCAGCTGAGCCAAAATTTGAGTTGCAGACAGCCGCGGAGTATTTTGAATTAAACGTTTATTTCTTCTGTTCAACTGTTTTGAAGTTTTTCCCTTCCGACCACCTCTTTTAAGGTTAACAACACTTCCCGGAGCCGAAAATTTTGTGTTGTTCTTAAAACCATCTGTTTATTTACATTAAATTGTTCTTTTATTAATTTTTGTGAGCGACCTGATTTATAAGCTTCTATAATTTTTTCTTTTATATCTGTGAAATAGTGTTTTCCACGAGGCATCGCTAATTGTCTTTTCTGTTGTTGGAAATAAATATATCACCAACTGCACCTCAGCGAAACTAAATACAAAACAAGTCTCTCTAATTTTGTCTCACAGTCAGTAATGTTTTTTATCAATATGAAAAAAATGTTAAAACGAAAATATCACCAACTATAAAAATAAACTGTTGATAAGGGAATTCTTTTGGTCGCCGGGAATACACTGTTTAACAAATATTAATATTATTTCAAGTACAGAAAATTGAAATGGCCAAATAGCACAGTTTCTCTAATTTTGACAGATACTGTAGTTGCTAGAAAGAAAAAGAATAATTAGTGTAGAGTAAAAGAAAAAAATACTGAAAACTATTTTAAAGTTTGTATTGTTTCCACTAGAGAACAAGATGAACAATCGAAAACATGAAAATGCGATTATTGGTCCTTTCTTATTTGAACACCCAGTACAAAACAATAGTCTTGAAACTTGTAAATTCAGCCGCCATGCCAATATCAATAATTAGAAATGTTGCTGTGCTCCTAGGTAAAAGCTTATCTTATTTTTCCCCTCCTGTAAAATTTATTCTTCGTATATCCTGTGCTGTTTCTAGATGGACTTAGATTTAAATTTTATAACAAACTTAACGGCTTGGTAAAAAGTTTAACCTAAAAATCATTCGTTTGTTATTAAAGGAAGTAAAAAAGAATTAAATTTTGCATTTACAGCTCTTATTATGTAAGGTCTTCTCTCTTCCTTGATGTAAAAAAAAGTGTTTTAAATTTTTCTTTTAAATATTTTGTCAGCCACCATTTTAAATGAATTGGCTACTTTCATTATATCCTGTAAGGAGTATTTGAAAACCCAAAAAGTATTTCTTTTGTCTGGAACGACATAAACGACGTTTGCGAAATGATAATTAAAAATATTGCAATAACCGAATTTTTATCACTTCATCACAGCTAATTGATTTCCCAGAAAATTTCACTTTTGATAAAAATTGGTACATAAGGCAAACCTAATTGTCTTGGTGTCCAATTAAAAAATCCAACAGTCACCTTAAAAATATTAAAATGTGACAGAATTAAGATTCAAAAACATGAAAACGTATCAAAAAAACTAAAAAAGTTAAATTTTAATGTACAATTAAAAGACCACCTGTGCTGCGTTCATATATAATTACAAAGTACACATTTCTTACATGTTTGTTACAGAAGTCGTTTTTAATTGTATAAAACATTTAGAAACAATCTGTTTAACAAAAATGTAAGAAATGTGTACTCTAATTATTTATGAACGCAGCTCTGGTAGCGCCAACTGCATGATGCTAAATACCAGAGGGTCCGTTGATTATACTTTTTTGATCGTATATCGCCATTTATTCGCGCGCATATATAATATTCCTCTTCCTCCTTAAAATCTTTTTCATAACACAATGCAAAAGTCTGAATGTTAAAAACATTAGACCCACAGTTTTTTTGGACAATGGACAAGTGGGCATTCTTATCATATTTCTTTAGTTATCTTTATATTTTATGCTTAATTGGGACCTTCAAAATTTGTTTTTGTTTTACGAATTGTGTGTAAGATTTTCTGAGAAGTGAGCACTAATACGGTTTTCGGGTGAAGAAGAAATGCATTGTAACTTATTAATAGGATTGATATTTTTTATAAAAAATGGTGGCTGAATTAAATGTCCTCCTTAGAAACCTAACATACTTGACCTATTGTTTATATTTTAAAATGTACTCAATTTCATTTATCATCTCTTTGGGACTTAAATAAAGCAGAAAAAAGGAAATTCAAGTGCACGTTTCCAATATTTTTTAAAGTTTTTAAATATAAAAGTGGAAAACTTACATAAATATTCTTTTTGTGCATTTTTGACGTGCAAATCTAAAAATTAAAACAATATTATGCATCTTTTTGATAATGTCCTTGATTTTTGATTTTTAAAACTTAAAGGTTCCTTTGAAAAAAAGTATTGATTGTCGGCTACCAGCTTGCCTTGATTGGCCTTATTTTGGTTATTTTGTCGGACATTTTGGATCGAAAAAAACTTAAGGCAGTAAATATATCTTACTAGACAAAATGGCGCGCCTTCCTAATCACGGTCTGAATATAATAAAAAAAGGAAAAATATAACCTCTATATTTAACTTACTAAACCAACGTTATAGAAACTTTTTGTAATATATTTAGCTGAAGAATCGTAATAAATGTTTTAAAAATTAAAACCTGTATATTTTTGTTTTTAAAAGGTATATTTGCCGACGAGGTTCCCTTTTATTCTGCTTTATTAAAATCATACAAAAATTATTTTTTAAAAAGTTACCAGGCTTAAGTAGTAGAGTGTTGTTGGGTTAAATTTTTTTATAAAATTTATGATTGGTGTTAGTGTATATGGTTGGTGTTCCGGTGTTGACGCCTAACATGTTGGTTTATTATTTAATTAAAATAATATACAGTAAACAATTTTTTAAGTGTGAATAAGGTACACCGTTGTTAGATTTACGTTAAAAAATAATTATAAACGTATTCTTGCTTTGTTATGATTTTGTTGTCTGTAATGCATCACTGAAAAGGTAAAATCGGCCGCTATTTAATGAAAAAAAAAAAAAAAATATCGTCCATAAGAAAAAAGTAGTTTATGAAAGGTTTTTTACAAACCGACTATACAGTTGTATTTTAAGAAACAGGGTAGCTCGGGATCTTTTGTGGGTTACGTTCTCACGTCTCATTTCGAGTTTCAATATTGGCAATTTGGGAAAAATTTCTTTTTAGCCTAGGATCTTCCTGATATTTCAGCCCTTCAGGTTAAAAACTATCCTCAGTTCATTTTCTTAAAGCTTTAGTAGCTTTAGTCCAGCATCGCGATTAAATTGGAGTTAAATTAAATTGTTTTACTCTAAAGAAAAATGACTTTTACAAATTCTTTAAAAAACAGGAAAGCTGTTTTGTCAATTGTTTTAGTTTTAGCTTCCTTAAAAATATAACAGTGGTCAGCTAACGATCAATTCCCTGGGAGATGGTTGGCACTTTCAGACTAGTGTTACATTAAAAGAGCATAAAGGTAAAGCCTTTAGGACGGTTTGAGTGATTTTTCCTTCTTGTGGATATATTTGGATATACAGAGATGATTACAATCTTTACATTAATCATAGAATATTTTCCTAGGAATTTGGCCAGTCTACATCTGGTTTTGCACATAACTTCGAAGTTTCTACAAAAAAGTTGCTTTAAAAATGTGTTTATAGATCCATTTTAGGTTTTTCAAAATATAAAACCTTAAAAGGCTAAAATCGCTCTTTGAGCGTGTTTAAATTTCTAACAAAATTGTCTCAACTTTTTCCGAAACGAAAAAATGAGTGATTATCGGGAATATTTTGACTGCGATAATTAAGGAATTTGGGATCGTTTTTTATTTATTAAATGCACGTTAAATATATTTTTGAACAATTTTTATTAGAAAATATTAAATAGTTAATGCTTACAAACATACCGTGAGTAAAAATCTTTTTCCACAACAAATTGGTTTTTTTCGAAACGGTTATCTAAAAAAAAACTCAAAATTTTTATACTCTGTATGAATTAATATTTTGGCACGAGCTGATTTTTTGAAATGCTTTTTCATAAATGGCATAATTGAATATTTTTATTTTTTGCCTATTTTTTTTTTTTTTTTTATTTCATAATCTTAAAAATAGTAAAAAATCAAATTTTTAAAATTGGCTACATTCAACTGATCAATACATATACAAATTATATCTAATGACTTTTTTAATAACTTGTTTTAAGAAACAATGTCGTTGTAGGAGGAAATTTTTTACTTTACGTCTTTATAATATTAGCTATTTAACTATTTTTAATAATTTAAATTTTATAAAAAATTTTATGTGCATTAATAAATTAAAAAAAACCATTACAAATTATTATTTAAGAAATAACTAAATAACCATAACACATTATTTTTGCTCACAAGTGCTATCCTCCTAAAACTGTTTAATTCATTTAGACACTGTATGTTTACGTTCATTTAATCTGTAAACTAGTTAAGAATATAAAAATGAAATCAAATTGCCAATACTTGTTGGGTATCTTCACGCAGAGCTTCATACGTTTTTGTTTTTATGTTTTCATGTATGGGCCGATCTACTTTCGCATGGTAACTTTTTAACTGTACATAAAACTCACTTTTAAGACTTATTTCAATCATACCTAAAATTACATTCTCTTATACACATATTATTTTATTTAATTCTTATATTTATTACGTTGTGTTATATATATTTTTTGGGTAATGTATTTTTTAAATATTTAAAATTCGTTGGATACGCTGAAACAATTTCTCGGACCAAAGTGCCTGTTTTTTTTTTTATTTGTCATTTTAGGAATCTAAACATGTTTTTAAATTTAAATTTATTATTTATACTATTTTATTACCGTTTAAGGTTTTGAATTAAGCTAGTATTTAAGGCTGTTTTTTTCTTAAATAACAATCTGTTTAAACATACTTTTGAGATGGTTGTAAAGCTTGAATACTCCTACTTAAATTACTAATAGGTAAGTTAATAATTTTAAAAAATTTAAATAATCAATAATATAGAACTAACCAGAACGGCCAATTGATATATAGCGGTTGTTGCAAACAGCAGCCGAAAGGTACACGATAGCTTGAAGTTGTTGACACAGTAAGTTTTGTTCTGAAGCGCATTCTATACACGGCTGGCCAATCAATTAAGACAACAGAAAACGTGCTGTGGCCGATTTCCCTTCTACTGGCCCAACAAGAAGAGGTGAATACCGCGGGCAGGGCCTTCGGTCGATTGGGCGGACGGCGATCGGCACTCGGCAGTATCAGCCGGACCCCAGACGTTAAAGGAGTGATTGTCAATTGCATTTTTTGTAGATTTTTTACGATAGTTTCGTTTTTATGCGGTCCTGTTAATCACTGTTCTCTTTAATACAACAGTAATTAAAAGGTTGTTGAATTTTGATCAGACTTAAGCCTAAAAATAAAAACTGCTATTCTGAAAAAAAAACTCATAAGCATTCTTAAAAATGAATGAAATTAATAGTAATCCCAATAATAAAAAATTATAAAACTTTAATCTTTTAAGCATTCTCATATATCTCCGGAGTTAGTAATGTCTATATTTTTGCCCTTAACTAAATTTACAGGCCTTAGATGTGGATACCTGTAAATTAGTTAAGTTAATTGACCCCAAAAAAAGTCAAGTTTATCACTTTAATTGATGCGAAAAAATAGCTGGATGCTTGTACTGCATCCCCCTGCATGCCTCAACCAACAATATGCTAACGAATCGCCGTCTTCCGTCGTCGTATTGGAAGTGGAACAGGGGAAACTGTTGTCGTTCTCTTTTCAATCTGGGGCTATACCATATGTATCCTACTCTATTGCATTAAAATTGTCATGCAAGCTTTTACCTTGCCAATCGTGTATACAGTGTGTATTAGTTTGGGGGTCAACAAAGGTATATCCAGGGTTTTGTTTGGGAGGGGAGCAGGTAAGGGGAAAGTAATAATATGTATATGATACAAATTGTTCATTAATAAAAAAAAAAAACATATATGTTAATTTTGATCTTTTGGGTTTTTACAAAATCGATTCAAGACTTATATCCAGTATTGGCCATAATGGTAGGAACTTTTTATATTTTGTAATATATTTAATTCATGCTACATATTTTAAGATTTTTATTAAATAAGTTATACCTTACTGCAAACCCAATAAAATAATGGAAAACATTTATCAAATATGTGTTGTGCTAGGGTTTTGGATTAATTAATAAAAATGAGGCTGGATAAAATAGTTGGAACAAAATCATATATTTAAAACTAAAAGAAAATATATGTATTTTTTTAATTTAATTTACTAAATTAATACTTAGTGAGATAACCTTTAGCACTAACTACGGCTTGCATTCGTCTTGGCATTGATTCAATTAAATTTTCAATTATTTATCTGTCAATGCGGTTCCAAGCTTCAGTAAGATTTTCAAACAGATCGTCCGCATTTTTTACAGATCCTAAATCACGAATTCTGCTATTTAAATGTTCCAATAAATGTTCGATAGGGTTTAAATCCGGACTTTGGGCTGACCACTTTAATACTGCAATGTTTTCGATGTCAAACCATTTTTTTACCAGCTTTGAAGAATGCTTGGGATCATTACCATGTTGAAAAATGAAATTGACAGGCATTCATTCAAAAGAGTATGGCTCCATTAGGTCACGCAAAATATTCTTGTACATGAATTTGTCCATTTTTCCTACCAGTCGATAAAGAGGCCCCACACCATACCAAGAAAAGCAACCCCATATCATCACGTTACCACCTTCATGCTTAACTGTTGGTCTAACGTATTATTTTCTAACCTTTTGCCCTTTGGTCACCTAACATGTACAATACTGTCACTAGAAAACAAATTATATTTGGATTTATCGCTGAATAATACCTTTTTCTAGTCTTGCACAGTCCAATGGATGTGGTCCATGGCGAATTGTAACCGTAACTTGATGTTTTTTTCGTAGTAATGGTTTTTCGGTGGGTCTGTAGCTTTTGAGTCCACTAACAACTAATCGTCTCCTTATTGTTCTTGCCGAAATATTGCAAGGTTTATTTTCTTTTATTTTTTGCAGAATTTTTGATCATTATGCGAAATGTTTGAAATTCGTTTATCCAAGCGGTCATTTGTTGCTCTAGGTCTTCCAATGCTTTTTTCCGGAATACGGGACACTGTATTTTTTGGAACTCTGAGTCTTTCAGAAATTTTATATTGTTTAATACCTTGTTTATAGAAATCTACAATTATTTGACGAATATCACAAGAGTACGCTTTTCCTTTTGCCATATTGATAGTAATATTCTTAATTATTAAAAAACTATTTGTCACATACACTGGCTAGTCAGAAACCATATTTAAAATAACTTTTTGACCATTATACTAAATAATTCCAACTATATTGTCCGCGAGCAAAAAAAAATTACTGATAATATTGTATACAAACCTAAGAATGGAATCTTAGCATCTTATTTTGTTTCTTTATTGATATATTTATAATTTGGTTAGTATATGAAAATTAATTTAATTTAAAAGTACCAATAAAATTAAATGATATTAAAAGTTTCAACCATTATGGCCAATACTGTAGGTTAAAAAGTTAATCATTGATATGATATAATATAATTAAATTTTAATATGGTTTATAAAATTAATACAAAAACAATCTTTAAAAAATAAGGATCTTTACTGTTATCTAAGATGAAATAAAAATAAAAACGTTTTAAAACAAACAGTAAACAAATGTACTATTGGAACTTAAGCAATTCATGCTGCGCAGGGTGAACTAGCTATTG
This sequence comes from Listronotus oregonensis, assembly GCA_019359885.1. Classification (NCBI taxonomy): domain Eukaryota; kingdom Metazoa; phylum Arthropoda; class Insecta; order Coleoptera; family Curculionidae; genus Listronotus; species Listronotus oregonensis. The sequence goes on from JAHBCN010001108.1 coordinate 16,623, forward strand.
TGTTGATTGCCAAGAAAAGAGCTTACGTTTTTTGTGCTCGGTATTGAATTGTTCGTCAAGAAAATTTTAGTGCGCATACTCCAATCTCCGGCAATTAATACTGATTTTGTACAAGTGATTATTGTTTAGTGATCCCAAAATTATGATATCATTTGTTTTTTACTGGTTATTAAAAAGTTTAAGTACGATATTTCAAAAGATAAAAACAGCCTTAAGTAAAATTTTTAAGAAATGGAATCAAATGGTGCCATTAAAAATAAACTGTTTTCCCCAATTGTAAATATATTTATATACATGTGCTTATTGGGCATTTTTTCAGTTTTATCTGTTTTTTTAAACGATTATCTTGTATCGGACGTTTTTAGTAAAAAAGAAAATATAAATGTTTTACCTCTTGTTGTATATTTTTGTTTTAGTATAATTTTTCTGGACACCCACAAAAAACAAAGTTAAGTTGCAATATTTTCATACTAGTCTCTTCTCTGTATATTTCGTCATTGTAGTTTTCGAAGTGCCAATTTTTTGTTACCTGTTTTTTATTTTATTTACTTTCTGAATTGCAATTTAAACTAAAAAAAAAATAATTAGAGGTATTTTGGGCATATTTAGTAGTATTTTATTTTTGTTTTGCCAAAATAATTTTTGTAAGCACGGACTTTAAATGTCTACTTATTAAGAAAATATACATTTTCAATGTGTATGACCCTAACACATACTTCATGGATTTTCTGATGAATTATGTCAAATTAATCATAAAGATTTTTTTTACTGCTTTTAGTAATGGAAAAAATTAACGTCTAAAGCCGCCAATATACCCGATATCTATATTTCTTCTTTTTTTTTTTAATAAAATCTGTGAGATTACTTTAGAATTTGTCAACTTTTTTGACATAACACCCTTGCAGACTTTTTACAGCTCTCCTTAAGAGGAATAGCCACTGTGACGGCCGAAAAAATGAGTGATTTTCAAGAATTTTTTGACCGGGTAAATAAAGGTATTTTTGGATAGTTTTTTTTTTATTTTATTAAGTACACATCCAATAATGTTTAAACAACATAAACGATGCCGTAAAGCGTGAAAAAAACAACATGTCAAACAAATTTAATATAACAATCAAAACAACATTAGTTTTTGCTACTACTACACTATACTATTACTAAACTTATGTGCTACTGCTTATTGTTAATGCTAATGTTTACATTGATTGTGAAATTACCGTTAAGATTAGCATCAGCACCGGTAACACTTTTTTCAGGAACATTCACAGAAATTATGCTTTTTCCTGCATTATTGACAGCTTCAGATTGCTCACCCTGTATTTTTTTTGCAATTTCGATTTTGTTCGAAATTGATTCTTCAACATAGCTTTTAGCCACGGTGGATGATTTCCATCCACCATGGCGTTTGAGGGTTATGAGGTCACCTCCGGCATTGGCCAGGAGGGTTGCTGATGTGTGGCGTAAACTATGACCAGTATATAAATTAGAGTCAGGCAATCCCAAAAATTTTGCCACAGCATTTGGTATTTTAGAAATTTTATTTATACCAACACACTAAAAAGTACACTTCCCTTTCTGATAATTTAAAAAAAATCTGTTGGTGGGTACATTTTTTGGTCTTAATTTTAAATACTGCCTCACTAACTCAATGGGGTTTACCGTAAATCCTTCGTTTAAAATGGTAACGCATCTTGATTTATTAGTTTTTGTTTGTATTGTCCTTTGTCCTCGATGTTTTCTATCAGCAACTTTGTCAATTCGTCGCATCGACAGGCACCAGAAACGCCTAGTATCAAGACCACCTGAAATCGAAAAATTATATAATTGTATATTATACAGAAAACCTTGATAAGAAGCATCTTGCAAAAATTGCTCAATTTCAGCTCTTCCTAAAACTTTGGCCTTCGTAGACGTATAATTTCTGGATTTTGATTTAAGGAACGCTACAATTTTTCCATATCTGGAGATATCGATGTTCTTATATATCTTAAGGGTTGTTTTTACCATGGAATATTTCGTCCATAATGACGAAGGGCAAGTTTTTCACTTAAATATAAGAAATATGACAGTAAAACTTGTTTGTTTACCAACTAAATGCCTTTATTTTTCATCCACACTTCCAATTCACGAAATTCCTTATTGTAAAACTGTCTTGATTTCTCTGGGATCAGGTTGGTTGTTGCTCTATTAGCTTCTGCTCGAATTCCTTTATAAACTTGTGAGTTTTCCATTCTAGGACTTCTTCGAAAAATTGCATTGTTGCAAAAAAAATCTACCTGTTATTTACTATTTCACATAATCTGACAAATTAGAAATATACTACAGGGAATTTTTTTATTTCAAGGATCTTTTCTATGTATTTTACTTCAACTTTATATTATAATAATATGACAGTTTTGGATAAAATATTGTATGGAACACGTGTGTTACATATAAGTAACTCGAGAAAATTAGCACTCTGGGCCTACGGCCTCGAGGGCTAATCTTTTCTCGCGTGACTTATATGGAATAACACACTAGTACCATAAATAGCTATTATTTTTTACAAAATGGCGACCGATTGAAAATATTTTAAATTTTTCGATCGTTTTTTTTTGTTTTAAAACAGTTTAAAAATTATTACAGATTATAATTTAATTTTTTTAGATTACCGGTCTTTAAAAAATGGATGCGATCATGGAGGGGAAAATTTTTCTTTATTATTATTGTGTACTAAAAAATTGTGGAAACATTTGATGTGCACTTATTAAAATAAAAAAACGATCAAAATTCCTTATTACCCGTCAATTTTTTAAATAACTATTTTCGGCCGTCACTGTATCCTTACATCTGCGAATTTGCAGGCAACTTACGAATACTTACGGGTTATCGAAGCTACATCTGCTACTAGCGACTTGCGTCTGCAAGCTTAATTTTAGACGTACAGTAGTTCCCCTTTTGGTCTACAAATACTTTTGAGAGAACTTTGTTACAGGTAATTAAATATATCAATTGTCTCTTATCGCATTATTAGAAATATTTGTTACTTTTTAAATTCTAGCTAATACATTCTTAAATTATAATATATGATTATATATAGATATATTATTATATATATAAATATAATATTATATATTTATTATAGTTATATTTTAGACTAAAAATATTATATTATGGTCTATAATATATATTATTTAATAAATTTATAATAATTATATATAATATATATATATATATATATATATATATATATATATATATATATATATATATATATATATATATATATATATATATATATATATAAGACAAAGTGCGTCAACGATAAGAAATGTGATGTTAAGGGTGGATGTAGTTTGCTACAAATGAGATATTTTTTTATTATTGATAAAATATAATTTAATCAATATATATAATTTTGGAAAAAATAATGCTCTTAAAAAAATATATTTGGCTTTAAGAAATAAACAAATTTTGAGACACAATATTCCAAAAAAGGCTGAATCAAAATACGCGTCTAAAGGATAAATATTTTTTTCTGGTCCTATGATTTCTAAAAAAAAATATTTTTTCAGTAACCGTATTTTTTAAAAAGAAAGCATTTTAATGTTTTTTATTAATTCTGCTGTTTCAATTATCTTGATTATCATATTTTATTTCTTGTAATGACATTATAATATTTTTGGACAGTATATTTGATTTTAAATTAGCCACTACTAAAATAAGTTTCTTTCTTATAAACTAACATTAATTAAGAGAACGTTTTCTAAAAATTTAAAAAAATCTAAGTTTTTTTTCTTAACTTACTTTTATTAGAATTTTTTTCCGTATGTTGGACTTTTATTCTGCATATTTTATGAACAAGAACAAAAAAAACTAAATAATTGTTTGTTGTCAACAGCTTTTTAATTTTTAATTAAAACATTTTATTTATTTATCAATATTTTTTGCGTCCTAAAAATTTTATATATAATTTTTGTACAGTATGTTGAACTTCTCTAAAACTTCTGATATTGGCGCATTCCAGATTTTATATTTATATTATATATATTATTAATAATATATATATTATATATATATTATATGCCAAGACATTTTTAATTTTAAATAAAATTAGCTGTTGACATAATAATTTGGTGTCTCCAAGATATTTTATTAAAAAAAAAATCTATGATATCCTATGTTAACATTAAATATATTTCAAACTACATAATATATAGTTTTCTGGAGATGCCAAGAGATTTTTAATTTTGAATAAATTAGTTAATATAATTATGGTGTCTTCAAGAATTTATATTTTTTTAATACCTATGTTAACATAAATATATTTAAAACTACATAAATATATAGTTTTCTGGAGATGCAAGAGATTTTTAATTTTGAATAAAATTAGCTGTTTACATATAATTATATGGTGTCTCCAGGATATTTTATTAAGTTTTTTTTTCAATAACCTATGTTAACATCAAATATATTTAAAACTACATAAATATATAGTTTTCTGAGATGCCAAGATATTTTTAATTTTGAATAAAATTAGCTGTTTACATATAATTATTTGGTGTCTCCAAGATATTTTAAAAAGTTTTTTTTATGATATCCTATGTTAACATCAAATATATTTAAAACTACATAAATATATAGTTTTCTGGAGATGCCAAGATATTTTAAATTTTAAATAAAATTAGCTCTTAACATATAATTATGTGGTGTCTCCAAGATATTTTATAAATTTTTTTATGATATCCTATGTTTGCATTAAATATATTTAAAACTACATAAATATATAGTTTTTTGGAGATGCCAAGATATTTTTAATTTTAAATAAAATTAGCTGTTTACATATAATTATTTGGTGTCTCCAAGACATATTATATACATTTTTTTTATGATATGCTAGGTTAATATCAAATATATTTAAAACTAATAAAATGTTTGGTTTTCTGGAGATGCCAAAAATTTTTAATTTTAAATAAAATGAGCTGGTTATATATAAAATTTTCCCATGATAAAACTGAAAAAAAAATTAGTTTCTTTAAGATGCCAACAGCTTATTGTTTTAAATTTAAACAAGCTGTTTATAAATTGAAAGAATTCTTAAGTGTTCTGGATATGAAAGAGCTTTTTAATCTTAATATATTTAACATACTTGATGTGTCGCATATTTTTTATATAAAATTTTTGCCGCATGCTTAACATCAAACGTCAACGTTAAAATATTGACATTTTTTATCCTGTGTTGCAAGAGTAAACGGCATTATAAAAGAAATAGATTGCCCTTTTTCTGTCTCAGTTTTTAATTACTTATAACCTTTTGGTGTTGCTATAAGTGCTTACTGAAAGTTAATTACCTTCAGTTAATTAACATCCGCTAACGTAAAAAAATTGTGTTACCACTGACTCACTGACACACTTAAAAGCAAGAAAATGTTAATTAAAAAATATTAGATTTGAAATAGAAAACTTGATAAACTAGCGTTGAAAACAGGATTATAAAGGAAAAAAATGTTTTGGAATAATTTTTTTACTGTATTCACTAAAAATAGATGATCTAAATTTAAAACCTCTTCTAGTGGTTAAAACTGAAAACTATAAATTAGCCAGTTGTTAATATTATACAATAGTATATGCGAAGAAAATAATATTTTTTCAGTTTTGACATAATAAGTGACATTTTTCAAAACTGATTGGCGTTTTGAAACGTTTTTTTCAACACTAGTTTTAAAAAGTAAAACTTTTCAAAACTACCTGCGAAAAGTCCATGCCATCACCAGTTGCACAAAGAAAATATGATCAAATATATAATAAAATACTCAATTTAATAAAAAATCGTAACTAACAATATCAAGAGACTTAACAAATGTTTTAATTGTAAATGTTTACAACACAATTAGTACAATTACTAAGATTAACTATTCCACTAGACGACAAAGTTTTATTGGTATTTGCTAGCTGAGAAATATTAGTTATTTCTACTTTACTGGACTCCTCAAGAATGTTTTTAGCTATTCTTTTTTTGTTTTCGATTGAATTTTCTACGTATTTAACTTCTAGAATCTGCCAATTGTGTAGCAGATGATCTGCGGAAGCAGTGACCAGTGAATAAGTCTGGATTTGATAATTTTTGACCTTTTGCAATATTTTTAGGTATTATACCGAACTGCGAATAACATTTTCCCTGAGCGTATTTATTAAATAATCTATCATGCTTAATGTTTTTTGGTCGTAAACGCATATATTTCCTAACGATTTCTACAAAATCTTCTGTGTCTCCTTCTGCAATAGCAAATTCCCTCCATGTATTAGTTTTTGTAGTGGCAATCCCTCGGCAAGCACCTGCTACACCAGTAATCATTGCAACCTGAAAAATACAAATTTCTAAAACCACTCAAATATTTTAAAGCAGGAAACTGAGGAAGTAGATAAGCTGTTTTTTCATTATTAAAAATGACTTGTCATCGGATTCCGTTAAGAATCTTAAAATATGTTCTTTGGTAAGTACATAAGAATTTTTGGTTGATATCCCTTTGGCTGCCCCTTCAGAAACGTCACAAGTCCAGTAAACTTCTTTATATCAATATTATTCTTTAGCGAAATTTCTATTCTTATCATCGAATACAATAACCATAACGTAGAGCTCTTCATACGCACTTAACTTCGGAAATAAGCCAACAATTTTTGATAACCCAAATCGTACTTTGATTTCGATTTTTCAGGGATCAGACCCGACATTGCAATTTGAGCAGCTTCCTACACATCCAAACTAGATTCTTACCCTAACTATCACTAAAGGCGTCGCTATTAAACAACGCTTAGTAACCGAACTAAATACAGGGCTCGAAAAACTATTATATTGATTTTTAAAATTTTCTTGTAATAAAAACAGTTTTATTCAAAATTAGAAAAAATCTTGTATGAACACATTAGGAAAAGTTGATTTTGTGTAACTCATGAAACTTCTCCTAACTGGTTGCATAAATAACTATTTCGGTATTTTAAATAAAAAAATTAAAGATTAATTTAGGGAATAATGAAAATTATTTACCAACTTTCAAGACACAACTTTGAGATTCTTCTTTTTTCTTAGAAAAGAATGTTGCAGTTGGCAAATCTAAAACTCTTTTTGTTTTTTCCGAAATTCAACATATTTAACATTTTTATTGGTTTAAAATAAAGAAAGGTTTTCTTCTTTGTAGTTATTAGCTTAAGCTTCTAGTAAAGGCATTAAATTTAGATCTTTTTGTTTCTTTATCGTTATTGCACTTTGTTTTGATACTGTTTTAATAATAAAACTTGGTATATTATCAAGTTTGTTTTAATTAAAAAAATAAATATTATTTTTAAAATAATAATAAAAAAATCTAAAACTCGTGGGTGTTATTATTTAGTACAATTACTTTTAACTGTTGTTACAGCATTGTATATAATTTTGATTATTTTATTGTTTATTATATTTACGGAGAGAAAGTGTAAATGTCCAAGCCATAGAGGCCTTATTACGACGATTTTTGTAGATGGCATCACAATACATTTCTACAGTGTATATAAAAATATGTCAATAAATGATAGATGCACAACATAAGCTGTTTTATTTCTTTACGTATATAAATAGTAAAATTATTTCGATTGCTTACCCTGCACATAATATGAATATAGTCTTGCAGAAAAATTATTCTGAATTAAGACGAAAGGTTAGGTAACACTTTCGTTCGATTTTTAAAATAATTGCAACAATAAAAAATTGCTGCTAACTTGATTCGTCTTCGAGATACAGGGCGTTTTTTTTTAATTTTAACGATTTCATTATACCTCTGTATCTTGATTGTTAGTAAAGATAGAAAAAATGGCAAATAGCATATTTATGTAAAATTTTACCTAGAATCCAGTGGTGTACCTAATTATTTTTTATAAGTTACGGTTTAAAGATATAACCCAAAGTTGCCTTTTTTTAAATGGGACACCCTGTATATTATTTGACTATTTGTTTCTCCATAAAATTTTTATGCATTTTCAAAGAAATTGGTATTTGTAAACAAATCGAGAAATCCATAAGTAAGATTGTAAAAAATTAAATACCTACATTGTAATAAACTGATTACTTTTACCAAAATAATAAATGTTATTTCTAAATTATTAGCAAATTGCTTCCTGTTTATTTAATCTTAATTTTAATTAACTAAGTACGCATTTTGATTAGAAGAACACAAGTTGGCATAGAAGCAAATGATCGCAGCAATATTTTATATACTATAAGCAAGAAATAAGAATTACATACTACCAACTTTTCTTATTCTTAAATTTTGATTTAAATGAAAAAAAGTTAAAAATTTGATATATACAGGGTGTAAAAAGAATGATGCTCATAATTTTAATGGACGATAGTGGAGTTCAAAACAAGTCAATAAAGCCACGAACACATGGGTCAAAAGTTTACTGTTTTCGAAATATGGCTTTTTAAAGTTTAAAAAATGTGGTAACGCTTCATGACATCGAGTCGGACGGCGAACGTTTTTTGCGAGGTTTTACATATTTACACTTTTTTTAAATTTACATTCTGGCAGCTGGAGCATAGGACCTGCAGAACCTCTAAAAAAATAAGAAGATAAAAATTACTTCTTGCAAAATATTTTATCATTTAATTTGGAATTAAATTTAAGTAAAAAGGAATGAATTATTATTTGGCTTAATTTCTTTTTTTGACGGTATGCAACAAAAATGACGTTTTTTTTTCTACTGTTTTTGGGGTTTGCAATTCAAAAATAATTATACTTACTAGAAAATTAGACTGGATATCCTTTTTAAGAACACAAGTTATTATTTGTTTTAATAATACTAAAATCTTGAATTTCCATTGTCTTTATTTCTTATTTGTTACACAACGTTTCGGTTAGTTATCTATCTTCAATCGTTTTCAAGTGATAACTGACATTTATTTTTATGGTTTTATTTATAACAGTAGGATATAAAGAATTTATATTAAATTCCCCCGTATAGAATATACGAGGTATTCCCATAATACCCTATAAGAAATTTTTCAGGGATGAATCCGAGAAAGTTTTAGAATATATTATGAGACATTCTATAATTAGCATTTATGGAGCAATTTATTACAAAATACATGGATTGGACTAAATTGGTATTTCGTTTTGTTCCTAACTCTCAATTAGGAACCCGGATAATACATAGTGTCAGGTCTCTGACTGAACATTACAAGTATAAATGGCAAATTTTAATGACCTAAATATTGTATACTTTTTACAACATGAATTCCGTGTTTTAGCCCCCGGAACATCTTATTGTAACTGATAGAAATTTGATTGAGTAGTGGAAAACATATAAGTAAAAGTTATATTTAATTTGGAACTGGGGCAGTTTTGATCGTAATCGAAATGCAAGGAATACGTAAACACATGGGCGTATTTAAGGAGGGGCAGGGGGGAGCAGCTGTTTCCCCTTGCTTGATCATCGAAAGCTTGAAAATGGTTTAAAGTGGTCAAATCTGGAATTCGGTTAAAAATACACGTTAAACATATTAACACCTTGATAAAATTAAGAAAAAATTTATAGTTTCTTCTGAAATGGCAATAATAATCTAAATGTAAAAAAAACTATTATCAAAAACTAAATATGCAGTAGGTGGTAGAGGAGCTTTTCTTCGCCTGAGGCGGTATCACGCCACTTGCCCTTTAAAGAACTTGTGAAGGCTTAACCGACGTTTCGAGTTCTGGGTGGGTGAGTCAGTTTTCCTTCTTTTTCTTCTTTTTTTCTTTTCCTCTATCATAAAATTTGAAAAATAATGATGATGGCACTTCCGAAAGTAAAGTATTCCGGAGGTAAAACACCCCTCCAATCGGATCTCCGAGTGAAGGGTGCATTTAGGGGGCCACGATCGAAATTTCTAAAATCCTTTACTAATATATGTCGGCTAAAATACAACGTAAACTCTGTTTACCATTATTTTCAATCTTCTAAAGCCCACATATTATTTCTTACCGAAACCCAAATAAGTTCCAAAACATGAACAAACCACCTTCTTTTCCCAGGCTACGAACTCATTTCATCTTTTCGACCTCATGACGATGTATGTGCTTACGTTCGCAACGATCTGGCTTGTGCTAGGGTTTCTAACCTCGAATCGGGTAGGTCTGATATCCTTTGGCTTAAACTTACCGTTAGATCTTCTACAAAATTTATCTGCTGTATATACCGGTCCCCATCTGACAATTCCCACTCCTTGTTCTTTGACATTCTTTCAATACAGATTAATACTATTATTTTCCAGTTTTCATTGGCCGAAGAAATCGTCCTCGGGGATTTTAATGTTTACAATAAGGACTGGTAAGGTTCTTCAAAAACTGACACTTAAGGCAGATTAGCCGAAAACTTTGCAATCAGTAACTCGCTCACCAATTTAATTATGGAACCTACCTACTTCCCCAGGGTTCCCACTTATAATTGTAACTCCTGGATCTTTTCTTACTTTTAACCCTGAACTCTACTAAACATTTGTAACTCTGGCACTATAAGTCGGCGGACTGGGGTGGTGTGAGAGATTTCTTTGCCACCTACCCTACTTCCAGCTTTTATTCAATTAATGCTGGGGTGCCCCAGGCTCAGTACTGGCACCAACTCTGTTCCTTCTTCACATCAACGATCTTCTCTCTTCCACAACCAATCCTATCCATAGTTTTGTTGACGATAGTACCCTCCACTCTAATATTAAATTTCTTAAGCCACCCTGTAATTTTGATTTGGAAAGCAAGCGCGGGTTAATGCAAATATATCTTTCACAAGACCTTAAAGTAATCTTGTCCACTTTATTGCTTTTTAATCTTGTGGGAGTTACTTGTGAGATTAACCTTAACTGGCACAAACACATATTATCTATAGCCTCGGCAGCTTCAAAGAAGCTTGGATTCATTTTTTGAGCCAGAAAGTATTTCTCTCCGTCTAATCTGTATACTCTGTATGTATCGCAGATCAGACCCTCTTTAGAATATTGGAATATTGTTCTCACGTCTGGGGAATGGCGTCTTCTACAACACTTAGCATTCTTGACTCCATTCAGAGAAGAACCTTCGTCTTTTTAATGATCCCACACTTCCTTCTCTTGCCCATCGACGAGCTGTATGGGATTTTTCCCTCTTTTATAGGTATTTTCACGGCTTCTGCTCCAAAGAGTCACTTTTATTTATCCTTCTACAGTCCAACTTGAAAGGCTCCGAACTTCCCACTCTATGCTGCCCCCTATATCCAGGTCTGAATACGCCCATGCGTAAACAGCTTGGTTCCGGAACTGTTCGGAGCAAGTATGGTTCCGAAACAGTCTGGAACGGAAACTTTTTTTCGAAACAGGTATTTTTATGAACTGGAATAAGCCTGTACCTGTTCTCTAAAAAAGCCTGTTCCGACCATCCCTAATATGACATGACTTGCGGTTCCACTAAATGTACCAGAGAGTTACTTCTAATCAGTGGCGTTCCTATAGGAGAGCTAGGTGGTGCAGTGCATCGGGGCCCCCCCGGTTCCTTAACAGATCTTTGAAAGAGTTAAATAGATATTGTAATCACATTCAAAATTTTCGGCTTTTGAGCTTCTTGCCACGAAATCTCTAACAGTTTGAAATAAACTTGCAACAAGGCTTTAAGTATGGCAACTTAGTTTAAAAAAATGAAATTTGTAGGGGGTGCCTCTAACAAATAATCATGCACGAGAAATCACAATAAAAGTTTACATATCCTTTCTTTACAGTCGCTACAAAATTATAAGTGGAACATAACTGGTATGAAATCGTCAAAACATTAAAATAATAACTAGGAAATTATTGGGTTTTAAAATAGAACATTATTTTAATGAGCGCATTATTAATTATAAGTCTTACAGTACATATCTCAAATATGCTTCAGTACGAATTCCAAAGTAAAATGCAATTTTACTTCCCTACAAAACATCTCAAAGCAGAGTTGCGCTCTCGACTTTTTTTATCTAGTCTTGTAACTCATTTCACTCCAAATTTCGTAGATTAAGTTTTATTCCACGTAATTACTTAAATTAAAATCAATTATTGTTGTAAAGTAGGTTTTTTTAGTCTTTGCTATAAATTGCGTAATTTTTATTTAAATATTATCTACTGCCTTACGCTTCACTACAGCTGACGATAAAGAGCTTAAAATTAAGTAGCTCTGCACCTTTAAAGTATTTTTATTTTAACCAGTACAGATAGGGCCTCAGTTACCTATTTGCCCCAGAGCCCTTGATTACGTAGCTACGGCACTGCCTCTAATAAAGACTAGAGGTGTCCGGCTGCTCTATCTGATGATATTACAGATACCATTACAAGATTATAGATACTTACCTTTCTTTATCACTTAGTAATATTACCGAGTTAAATTTTGTAATAAATTGATACTACATAGCGATGCAAATTACATAATGTTACATGTTCCAGTAGGTATATGCATGGAAATTTCATTCCCGCTAATAGGTAGATAGAGGACCGGTTAATTAAATGTAAATTTGAGTAATTTGGTGCCTAAATATGAAGCTTTGATATAAAATCAGTTTGTTTTAAAAACAGTACATTGTTTTATTAGAAATTGCGAATTTACGAAATTTCGCAAAATAGCTGAGATATTTCACCCTAATGTTAATAATGTGTCGAAGCTCCTCTGTTCGATACACATTCGTTAAGTCGTTGCGGCATTGATTGAATTAGGTGATTGATGTCTTCTTGGTATATTGTATCCCAGACCATCTGAATTTGGTTTCGTAGAGCCTTCAGTGTTTGTGGAGGGTGCGGTAAATTTTGCAAACTTCTTTCCATCATATCCCATACATGTTCGATAGGGGAAATGTCTGGAGATCGAGGAGGCCACTAAAGCAAATTTTCACCGGGCGCTTTTAAAAAGTCCAAGCTAACTCATGCGACATGAAGTGTGCATTATCCTGTTGACAAAGTGGATCTTGCAATGTTTTCAAAAAGGAAAGCAGATATGGTTGTAAAACTTCGTGGATATAGCCCTAGGCTGTCACGCTATCTGGAATAAACACTAATCGTGACCTGCTGCCGTAAGCAATGACACCCCATACCATAACGCCCAAGGTGCGATGAATATGCCGTTAGATGGAAAAATGGACGTTCCTTCTTTCACCACGTCTCCTCCTTACTCTGCACGACCATCATGTCTGAATCTGAATTCATTGCTGAATACTATTGAGTTCCATTCCATATTCCATTCAAGTCTCTTCCTACTCCATACCAATCGTTGCCGACGATGCTGTGGAATCAGGGGTAGTACGGGGACGGTATGAAAACAGTCCAAAGAATCTTATTCGGCGATAAACTGTCCTCATTGTTATTGCCCTTCCGACAGCCTCAAACCACAGGTTCGCAACTACCCTTGTTATATAAAATCGATCTGTAAATGCTAGTTGCCTCAAATAACATTACTGTCGCTCTGTAGTCTGTCTTTGGCGCCATTCCTTTAACTCGTCGACTTCGGCCTTTTTGGAACCACGCTCGACAACATCTCATTACTGTAGCTTCGTTTCGATTCACCCGATTAGCGAGTTCTCTGAAAGAAAATCCGGCTTTAAACTCGGAGAGTTGAGTGAAATGAGCGCGTCTACGGACTCTAGGCCTGATAATGCAATGCAACAAATGGAACCAATGTCTATATTGTTCGGATCCTAATATAACAAAAAATGCCTTTATAAAAAAGTACGGCTTGGAATGTCTTTTAAAATTTTATTAGCGTATACTTACATGATAGCAAATATGTTTACAAGTTTTTATCAAAATTCAATAAATAATTCAGGGTGTTGCATTTTCATTGTCACGTAGTATACTTTTTATGGCGAGGCTGTGCGTTTCCAGGAGAGCCACAAAAAGTCATTTGTACTTCAAATAGAACATTTTTTTTTAAACGTCGCAAATATGATATATTAAAGCTACAAATTGTTTTGTTAAATGTATAATAGTAAAACGAATGGGGGGCCAAGTGACTTATTACGGATCTTCTTTGGTTGTTACTATGAGTACCTTTATTGATTGCCAGTTTGACAAACAAGAAGCATCACCAATTTTTTCGTTAAATTGTGTATACTTTTGTATTAAATATTTCCCAAAATTTTCCATTTTGGGTGTAACCAGTTTTAAAAAGGCGGACTTTTAGGAAAGTGTTGGCAGTTTTGAGGTAAGGTCAAAGCGGGGCGTCATAATATAAAACTGGGAGGTTAGTATAAGAACAAAAATGCGTTTTTCCATCACTACCTCGCTGATATTTTGCTAAGATATTGAAATAAATTTCGTAGACTGGTAAATAAGTCTCCAGAAGCTAAAAACATTATTGTTGGCTATTACCTAATAAATTTTCTAAATCTTGTACAGACAATAGTGTAAATTTTACAAATATATAGCGTACTTTCTCGTTAATATCACATTTTATCGTCTGTTGAATAATTTGAGTATCTATATCTTGAGTTGCCGATGTCGCTTTTTCATTTTCAACATTTTACTGAGCATGAGAAAAGTACCTGTTACATTTTTTTAAATAAAGAATAATAACCTGAACAATGTACTTTATTCCCGGGTTATTTATTGTGTTTGAGTTTATGCTAATAAATTTCCCCAAAGGGTATTTAAACAAAATAAAAAAATTTAGGAAAATAATTAAACTGACCAATTAAAAAGGGTTATTTATAAATTTAATTTAATGTAAAGGAATAATTTAGTGGCTTACGGGTTAAAAAAAAGGAAAATCCGTAATATGGTAGGAATACAAAAAAATGTTGAAGATTTTGAAAATAATAATTTAGGGCAAATAAAATTTATTTATGTAATGTTTTTGTTGATTTATCAATTTAGTTTTGAAAACGATTTAATGTCTTTTATCTTGTTTCCGGTTTATTTTTGAAAAATTAATTTTTAATTTTGGTGACATTTTTATTTTGAGTTAGGACCCCCAAAACAATTTTGGTTTTTAAATTAAAAAAAATATTTTTTTGTTGGCATCAAATAAATTTTTAATTTTTAAGATTTTTTTTTTTTTTACATTTCCAAATCCCAAAAAAAAAAACCCATTTCCCCTTCATGGGCAAAGGGAATCCCTGGGAAGTTGGGGAAAATTGTTCGGCTTTTTAGGGGTAAATTTTGGAAAACAAGCTATTTTAAGGAGGATAAAAGAACGATCAAACCCGTTTCTTGGGGGTCGGTTCCCTAATTAAGGGCGAAAATTGGGTTTAAAAGGTTTTAAAAATTTGTTTTAAAAAACCCTTAATATTGCTCAAATGTTTAAGCAAAAAAAAAAGCTTAATATTTTTTGATTTAAACTTTGAACTTTAAACTAAAATTAACTTTTTTTTTTTAAATTTTTTGTACGAATTCATTTTTTTCCCCTAAATCAAAAAATTTTGGGACTTTACCTTTAACCCAAATTTAAGAAAGGCCAAAAAATAAAAATGATTATTTAATTATTTTGAGATTTAAAAAAAACGAAAAAAATAAAAATAAAATACTTTCATTTCAAAAAAAATTCTTTAAAAATTTTTAAATTTGAAAAATTTTAAAATTAAAAAAATTCGCCCATTTTTAAAATCTTTTCAGGATTTTTAAAATTTCTCAAAACCTAAAGTAAAGTTAGGAACGGGATTGGAAACAAATTGCCAAAACTTCCCCTTTAACCTTTTCATCTTTGGGCCAAACCCCATAATTCCCCCACCAATTTAAACTTTTTATAAAAAATAAAAAATTATTATTAAATTAATTTAATTATTATTATAAAATAAAATATAAAACATAAAATTTTAAGGAATTCGCTTGGGGAAAAAAAGAAAAAAAATTTTTTTTTTTAAATATTTCTATTTTTATAAAAATTGTGAAAAAAATTCCAATTTTTTTAAACCTAAAAACTTTTTTTTAAAAAAAATTTTAAAAGGACAAAGCTGGCATGCAATTTGGTTGATTGACCCTTTTTTTAATTTCTCATTCAAAGCACAAACAATGCACAAGGAACCTAAATTTTGACCGGACCCTTTATCCCTTAAAATCTTCCCACCCAGTTGAAGCTAATTAAGCTTTTAAAGGACGCCGGGGTCAAAAAGCAAAAAAAATTAATTGGCCCGAAGGGGCCGGGGAAAGGCTAAAACCCTTTATTGGACCCCAAAATTAAAAACTACCTGGCAAAATTTTAGCCGAATTAATGTTTTTTTAGCCAAAAACTGAATTATTGGCGTCTTTTTTTAAATTTTTACTTTTTTTTTTCCAAAAAAGGTTTAAAAAAAAAAATTTACCCCAATTTCACATTTTTTAAACCATTTTACAAAAGGAAAAAAATTTTAATTTAAATTGAAAAAAATTTTTTATTAAAAAAATTTTTAACGATTTTAGGAGTTGAGTTAAAAAAGCTAAACGAAAATTTTTTGAGGCCTGACCTTTTCAAACAAGGGCAGGTGAAATTTTGTTTTTTAAAGGCAAAAAATAAGGACAGTTTATACAAAAATTTTTGGACTTTTTCCCCACCCCCCATCTTGTACCTCTGGCCCAAAATCTTGGTAACTTTAGGCTAAAATTAAATGGAATAAAAAGAAACCAAATTTTAGGAACCCGACCTTTTAAATATCCTGCAGGAAAAGGAACTGGTAAAGAGGAACGCCCAAACAAGGAATTTACTGGGGCCTTATTTCCAAACTAGAACTGGCCGGGCGAAAAATTGGGGGAGAAAATTAACGGTTTTTTAAAAAAATTTAATTTTAATGAATTTAATATTTTGAGAAAAATTCAAAAAATGCAAAGGTTTTGCATGCTTAAAAAAAGTTAAAAAATTTTGTTAACCTTTTAATTTTATTTTTTTATTTAGAACTTGTTTTTTTAAAACATTTAATTTCTGATAATTTTGTTTTTTGTTATAAATTTTTTAAATTCTAAAATTTCTTTTTAATAAATCAAATGATATCAAAAAATTTAACATTTGGCGGCAAAAAATTAGCTATGGGGCAAAAAATTGGCTGGTCAACCCTTGGAACCACTTTTCTCAACTCTCATGTACCCTGCAGGCCGAAAAAAATTAAATAAATTGATTCAACCTAAAACCGGTCTAAAATTTTTGGACGATCTCCTTAAAGTCAAAAAAAAAGCTACGAAAATTAATTGGACTGAGTACAACCCCTTGAAACCAACCTCTTCTCAACTCTCATGTACCCCGGCCGCGGAAAAAAATAAAATAAATCGATCCAACCTAAACCCGGTCTAAAATTTTTAAACATTTCAAAGTCATAAAAAAGCTAAAAAAATATTGGACTGGTACAACCCTTGGAACCACCTCTTCTCAACTCTCATTTACCTCCGCAGGCCAAAAAAAATCAAATTAAGTCGATCCAACCTAAAACCGGTATAAAGTTTTAAGACGATCGTCCTGGAGTCATAAAAAAGCTAAAAAAATTATTGGACTGGTGCAACCCTTGGAACCACCTCTTTTCAACTCTCATGTACCTCTCAGGCAGGCAAAAAAATCAAAATAAATCGATCAACCCCAAAACCGGTCTTAAATTTTAAGACGATCTCCTGAGTCATAAAAAAGCTAAACGAAAATTATTGGACTGGTGCAACCCTTGGAACCACACTCTTTCAACTCCCATGTTACCTCTGCAGGCCGAAAAAAATCAAAATAAGTCGATCCAACCCTAAAACCGGTCCAAAAATTTTAAGACGATCGTCCTGGAGTCATAAAAAAGCTAAACGAAAATTATTGGACTGGTGCAACCCTTGGAACCACCTCTTCTCAACTCTCATGTACCTCAGCAGGCCGAAAAAAAATCAAAATAAGTCGATCCAACCCTAAAACCGGTCCAAAAATTTTAAGACGATCGTCCTGGAGTCATAAAAAAGCTAAACAAAAATTATTGGACTGGTGCAGCCCTTGGAACCACCTCTTTTCAACTCCCATGTACCCTCAGGCCAGGCCGAAAAAATCAAAATAAGTCATCAACCCTAAAACCAGTCCAAAAATTTTAAGACGATGTCCTGGAGTCATAAAAAGCTAACGAAAAATTATTGGACTGTTTGCAACCCTTGAACCACCTCTTCTCAACTCTCATGTACCTCAGCAGGCCGAAAAAAAAATTAAAATAAGTCGATCCAACCCTAAAACCGGTCCAAAATTTTAAGACGATCGTCCGGAGTCATAAAAAAGCTAAACGAAAATTATTGGACTGGTGCAACCCTTGGAACCACCTCTTCTCAACTCTCATGTACCTCAGCAGGCCGAAAAAAAATCAAAATAAGTCGATCCAACCCTAAAACCGGTCTAAAATTTTAAGACGATCGTCCTGGAGTCATAAAAAAGCTAAACGAAAATTATTGGACTGGTGCAACCCTTGGAACCACCTCTTCTCAACTCTCATGTACCTCTGCAGGCCGACAAAAAATCAAAATAAGTCGATCCAACCCTCACACCGGTCTAAAATTTTAAGACGATCGTCCCTGGAGTCATAAAAAGCTAGAAAAAAAATTATTGGACTGGTGCAACCCTTGGAACCATCTCTACTCAACTCTTATGTACCTCGGCAGGCTGAAAAAAATTTAATATAAATCGATCCAACTTTCATACCGGTCTGAAACTTTTGGACGATCATCTTAAAGTCATAAAAAAGCTAGGAAAAAATAATTGGACTGGTAGACAGGGGTGGATTTACGCAAAGGCTGAGTAGGCTGAAGCCTAGGGCGGCAAATATTGGGGGCGGCAAATTTACGATTAATTTTTAAAAAATGGAATCATAAATTTTAATGATATATTTAATGATTTTGCAGAAAAAAGGTTCGAAGAAAAATGTCAGTTTTGCTTATGATTAAATAATACATAGTTCAAAAAAGACTTATTTATTATACCATTTTAATTTATATTTTGTTTTTATATTATAAGATTTGTTTGTTATTAAGAATTGTTATTTAATTTTCTGTATGATTTACTTTTCTTAAATTTGTTTGTTAAATTTTTATAGGAATTACTAGTGAAGTTTGCATTCTTTTAATGCTAATTGATATCCAAAAAATACTGACA
The DNA here is from genome assembly GCA_019359885.1 of Listronotus oregonensis. Classification (NCBI taxonomy): domain Eukaryota; kingdom Metazoa; phylum Arthropoda; class Insecta; order Coleoptera; family Curculionidae; genus Listronotus; species Listronotus oregonensis. Next base: position 35,657 of record JAHBCN010001108.1, read on the forward strand.
TATTAGGGCGGCAAAAATATATTAGCCTATGGGCGGCAAAAAATTAAATCCGGCCCTGTGGGGTTTTATGGTAGGGGGTCCGGTGCCATTGCTTACCAGCAGATCACGTTATTTCATTCGGGGTAGCATGACTCCCCAGCGCTATATCCAAAAGTTTACAACCAGATATACTTCCCTTTTGGAAACTTAAACCAAAAAATCAAATTTTTCCCTTTTTTTCAAGGCCCAAAAGACAATCCCCCACCAAACCCCCCCTAAATTTTTTAAAAAAAACCCCCCCACAATTTTGGGGAAAGGCTCTAAAAACCAAATTCAAATGGCCTGGATCAAACCAATCAATCATCTAAACCCATATCGCGATAACCCCAATGTGTAGCAAACAGAAAAGTTGACTGTTTTAAAATTGGGTGATATCTCAGTTTTTTTTGGAAATTTCGATTTAAAATTTTTAAATCCTTTTTAGTAGACTTAAAATTGTATGCTTTAAGAAACGCCCCCTACTCGGTACATTTTTTTTTGCCCTTGGTTCAATCGATGACTTTGTTTAAATACCCATTTTTAAAACTTTGAAACACATTAATGTCTTAAAAAATTTGATTCTCCACAACAAGTAAACAACATTTCAACCCCCCAAAAAACCATTATCCTTTTTAGATAATGAAAATTTAATTTCTCTTCCACTCATATTTCCCCTTTTTGAAAACGAGATAAAAGTGGGTTGTTTTTAAAAAAAAAAAATTAAACACAATAAACCACATTTTGCCCAACCCTGAATTCTTACACTATAGCTTAAAAAATGCGCGAGGTAAAATACTAATATCCTTCAAAAAGTCAGACAATTTAATAATATAGACTTTATTCCATTTGATTTCTTTTATATTACAACCTGGATTTGGGGTTTTTTAAAATTTTTTTTAATGGTTTATTACGTCGACTTGGGGTCGGATTAAATGAGGGATATTCCCTCTCTAAAGCATAATTTACACGGGCAAGTAATCTTGCACAATTTGCATAATGTGAACTGAAGCAGTTGCTGCAAAAATTTCTTGCTGTTAAACAGTTCGAAGAGTGTTTGGAACTAAATTTTAAATTTTTGGGTTTGCAAAGGTTGTTTATGGGGTGGGGAAAATGATGGAAAAAAAGTACATTTGGAAAAAAAGTTTTTTTTAAAAAAACATCAGAAGTGTCCTGAGTAATGGAAAAAAATCTAAAATTTATAGAGTTAGAGTAAAAAAAAAAAAAAAAATCCCCAAAAATTTTACGAAAAAATAATAAAAGTAAAACTAAATTTTAAAGGTACTTTTAATTTTTTTCTTAAACTAACCAAAGGGGGAAAAAATTAAAACAAAAAAAGTCAAAGTCAGAAAAACCCAAAAATTCTTGGAAAACCAAATTTTTTTTAAAAACTCCCTTTAAATAAAAATTTTTTTTAAATTTTTTTTTGTTAACCTAAAAATTTAAAAAGGGAAAAACAATTATAAAGCTAAAAAGCGCCCACCAAATATTTTTAAAGGTTTTTTTATATTAAAAAAAATTTTTGCTTTTTTAAAATTTTTAAAAAATAACAAAAGTTGCCCCAAATTTTTTAAAAGTTTTAAATTTTTATCCTTTTAAATTTTTAAAAGAACCAAAGTTTAATTTTTAAATTTTTTTAGTTTAAGACTCCATAAAATTTTAAAATTTTTAAATTTAAAATTTTAAAAAAAACCTTTCCCTCCTTTTTCTTCTAATAAAAACCTTAGTAGTTAAAGGCAAGTTTAGGTTTAATTTTTGTCCAATGTAGTAAAAAAAAAAAAAAAAATTTTACTCCCCCAATTTTAAAAACTAAAATTTTAAAATTATAATTTTTTAAATTTTTTTACTTACAGGGACTTCTTTTAACAATTTTTTGATTTGGTCTTTTATTTAAAAAAAAAAATAAAAGTAAAACAATCCATAAAATATCCATCTTTGGTCTTCTCATCCTTAAATTTTTGCTCCAAAAAATCTAGTTTTTTGGAATTAAAAAAAAATTTTAAAAGGAAATTTTTAAAATTTGTATACAGGGGCTTTTGGGGGGCTTTTTAAGAATCTGAAGTCAATTTTTTTGGACACTTCAGTTTTTATGTTTTTAAAATCCTTCTCGGGCCTAACCTCAAAAACCAGAAATTTTCCCAAAATTTTCCTTTTTTTAAACTGGTCAAGAAACTGAATAATTTTGGTAAAACTTTTTTTTTTTTAGGATACATTTATTTTTCGTGTTTTTGTTGTTATCTTTAAACAAAAACCCCCAAAAAAAAAAAAAATTCATTTTAAAAATCAACAAAACTATAAATAATTTTTAATTGGAACAACTTGGAAAAAATTGAAAAGCGCACTATTTAAATTTTTAAATTTTAAAAAAAAAAAATTTAATTATCTGCTTTATTTTGTTTGGTTTAAAAAAAAGTATTTTCAATTACCCTTTAATTATACCTCTTCAAATAAATTCAAAAAAGCGTTCCCCCTTGTATTAATATCTTCTTTTAAATAAAAAAACCTTCCCCCCCCCCCACTCAACTTTTAAAAAAATTTAAAAAAATCTTTTTTTGGTTAAATGCTTTTATAAATTTTCAATTTCTCCATTAAATATTTTTTACTTATTGCTGGTAAAAAATTCATATATTAAATATGGGGGGCCCTTTCCCCTTTAATAACATCTGTCTAAAAAACCCCAAATTCCGTTGATTGTTTTTAAAAAAAAAAAATAAATATTTTTTTTAAAAAAGGTGGGGGTGGTGGAGTGGCAGCGTACCCCCTCTCAGCCGTGGCCGGGTTGATTCCCCCACTGTTAACCGGGGTCATGCATATCTGTGGTTTGGGACAAACACAGATATTGGGGGAAACCCACGCTCTTTTTGAAATATTAAAAAAAATGAAACTAATGAGTAAATAGTCGGAGAAATGAGTTTATCCTGTAAAATAAAAGGTGTTTTACCATAAAATCATTTAGTTTATCTGTAACCAGGTTCAGGAAGGAGGGATTTCAGGAAAGTTTGTGCATTTTTTGAGTTAGGACCTAGGGTTAAAACCCAAAAACTAAAAACCCTTTCGACAAAATTTGACTTCAAAAATTCGTGATAAATGCCCAAAATCTTGTTACCAAATTTTTTTCGGCCTGGGCCCATAAAAAATTACCGTAAAAACTTTAAGGTGTGACTTTTTTGCCATTACAATATTTGTGTAGCTAAGAAAAAAATGAGATGATAATGAATTTAGAGGCACATTTTTGATAGCCTGCAAACTTGATATTTATTTTGACAGATACAATCTTTGACAGGACGAAGGTTATATTCTCAGACACCGGTATATTTTGTCAAATATTACTTTTGAAACGCGTCATATTTTTGGCAGATAGATACTTTTACGATGTTTCATGTTTCAAGTCATTTCAGGTCAAAAATGACTACCCTTGTTAATTATTTTTAATGTTTATCCTCTCATTTTTCAAAGGTATATAATTATATAATTTTCGTAAAATTTTATTGTTTCTCAAAAAGTAAAAAATTAATATTTAAAAAAATAAATGTAATGAATTTTTTAAAATTAAGTTATTCTCACTGACTTTATACATGCATTATTAATTTTTTAAAAAAGCATATGGCAAGCTAAACAAAAAAACTTGTTTAATCTTTAACCTCTGTTTCCTTCCTTTCTTTTTTCCGGCTGGGTCCCGGCCTCCCCGTTCCCCGGTGGCGGGGGGTTCCTGGGGGCTCTGCCGGAACTCGTTGAGGGCGCGCCACCCTGGCCGCAGTGGACCTTCAGCTGCCAAACGGGCTGCGTCTCGCCTAGCGGCCTTCAATCGCTGAAGCTTACCCGGGGGAAGGCGCCGACAGCAGCGGTTTGTGCCGGTTTGAACGGTTTTAAATTTGAAACGGTGTCGCATGGTTCAAACGTACTCCGGTACGTAGTACTTTATTTGATTTTATTCCGGTGTCGATCTAGGCTGACTAATAGTCTACTTTTTAAGTCAAATATGCTGTTGGATAAATTTTTCTTAATATCAGTAATTAAAACTATATTTTATTTATATCATTAATTTTTTTAACAAATTTTTTTTTTTTGTTCAATTTTTGCAGGTATATTCTTATTTGAAATTCAAAATTTAAATTTTAAAAAAATTGATAGAATTAAATTAACAGAATACACAAAAAGCCCCTTGTATTTAAAGATATCTTTAGAAAAATTTTATTTTACAATATTTTGGTAAACACTTTTGAAGACATTGTAGACAAAATTTTTTATATTTTTTTTCTTTCACGGCCAAAAAACAAAGGCAAATATGGTTAGTTTTCTTGAAAACTGGTACCTGTAATACTAATGATAACTAGAATAAATTTACCAATAAATATTTTTACCCAGACATTTAGGTTTCAGTAAAAAAAAATGTTGTAAATAAATTAAATAGTCTTTAATTTAGAAACCCATAAAATTGCGGGTCTAAATACCTTTTAACTTTCCCTTTGGAAACATTCATTAGTGCAAAAGACAGCAGCGATATTTTCTTTCCTAACTAAACCAATATATCTAGTATTACGGTAAGGGGATTTAACATAAATTTTTTGCTGGTTTGTTTGTTAAAAAATTTTATATACAAGAGGTTTTAAAGGTAATTTCGATCAATATATATTTTTTCATAAGCGCAATACATTTACACTTTTTCATGCAATTATTCGTAATCCAAGACCCCCAAATAAATAAAAAAAACCATAAAACAAAGGATTATTAAAAGCTGGAATTGGGACTCCCCATTTAAATACTGAAAAGTCAGCTCTTGCCACTTACACCCGGACTTACCAGGTGCCTGATCGCATTATAAAGCCTTCAAATTTTGCAAAAATAAAATTTTTTTGCACTAGTGCGGAAAAAGTAAAATCTTTTAGTTTCTAAACTAAACTAAATATCTAATTTAAAAAATAAAATTTTGCTTATAATAGTTAAAAATTTGAAAAAACTGAATTTTGCTGTAATTTTGCAGTCTTTTATAGAATTTATTAAATAAAATAAAATAATCCTAATTTACCAAATGTAAGTACATATTTTTAAACTCCATATAAATTATCAAAAACCTAATAAGTGTTTATGCATCCTAAAAATTAATTTTCTGTCACGCATTTTTTAACCAAATTGGAGAAATATTTTCATGGATTCTGGCCCCTTACCAACTTCAGTTATCAAACAGCAGAAATAACAAGTATAGATCACCCCATGAAATCTTGTAACCGATGAAAAAAATTTTAAAGTTTGAAGCTGGTGTCAAAGTAAAGGAATTTAAATCTTTTAAAGAAGAGATTTTTCGGCCTATTTCTCTTATTTATCAAAAACATGTAAACCCAATACCCAATGGTCTAGATACTCTATGCTAAAATTAATCATTAAGTTACGAAAAGAACCTGATTTAACAAGGTTTTCAAAGTGACGGCCTACTTTAAAAAAACAAACCGTTGATTTTAGCCAAAAGCAAAGTCTTTTTTTAAAAAAAAAAAAAATTCATGGATAAAGCGCCAAATAATACTTTTTTTTCATATGAAAGTGGCTACGGTTTTTGGCTTGCGGACCTTGTGTGAGAGGGTTAAAAAATATGTCTGGAAACCTATTAAAGATCAAGGAAATATAGTATTAATACACATTCAGACTCAAAAAATCACCCGCTCTAGAAGCTTTGTCATGTCTGGAGATGCAAAAATGGAAAATTTTTGAATCTATATAGAAAGTATACCAGTTTAAGAAAGCCGACAACACCACAAAGGCGATTTTTTGTGAACTATAAACACGGAGTGTGTACAGTACAATGTATCGGCATAAATACCTTTGAAAAAATGCCATCGGAAATAGCAGCCTATCTCAAACTTCCTAACCCGGAATTGTATACTGGGCATAGCTTTCGCCGGTAATCTGCAACATTTCTTGCAAACTCCGGAGAACAAATATCCAACATTTAACGTCTTGGAGGCTGGAAGTCTACAACAGTCGCTGAAGGATACCTCAAGAATTGAACAAATTTTGGAAAGGATATTTCAAACAAAATACTTATTTTTACCAAAACAGCTTCCACTATCCAGAAACAACCATCAAAGCCATCTTCCAATGTACTAAACCTCTCGGTTCAAGAAACTACTTCTATAGTTGCAAAAGATTGGCGATCAAAGAACCCAACGCCGCCGCCGTCAACGTTTTCTACGAAAGCAAGCTCGCGTCAACAATAAATTTGCAAAACGCTACCAATTGCACTTTTACTATAAATGTTAATAATAATAATAATTAGTGTATAAATTCCTTCGATAATAAATAATATTTTAATCATTAATCTTTAAAATTATGTTGGTTTTTCCTCTCGCTTGTAGAATAAAATATTGTTCCTAACACTTGCGGAAAGTTACTTTTACGCTTTTGGCTGCTTACCCGAACTCCGCTGCGCGTCGTTCGTGTAACGGCTATCACTTCCGCACTTGTTAGGAAAATAACTATTTATCCTGTCGCATTATAATATTCTTTTTGTAAGGTCAGAGGAATTAGGCGAAGTTGTACTCAGTTAGTAGCTGGATTAGTGACCGTTGGTGAACACTGTGTACCAATCTGTATGTTTCGGATATAACGTAAAATTGCAGGTTTTTCTTTTGAGATGAAAAACTCAGCGCAATTAGTTAACTATTTATCTAATGCTGTAATCTTATTAGGAACAAATGGAATATTCAGAGTGTCTACACCCGGGAATAAATAGTGTGTTTTGAGAAAAAGTACCTACTCAAATAAAAATTTTCTTTATTTAACAAGTAAAAGTTCTTTAAACCCTAATATATTGTTACGGTCTTTAAATATATGTATTTAGTTTATGGAATTAAAAAAAGTTGGGATTACATAATTTATTTCAATAATTTATTCGAATATAAAAGTTTGTTTTCCTCTTTCCAACGACTATTGCGGAGGATTGTAAAAGCTCCAGAGTCATCCATTATGCACTTTTAATGCAGCCTGTATATGAAGAATTCTCTCCGCTATTTAAAGACTTTTTGATTCTTTTCCACTTTTTTAAAAATGGAGGCAGTCACCTTAGCAAAATTCAGTTTAACCGCTCATGTACTTATTCCTTTTTTTTATGTATTTCGGTTTTAAGCAACCAACCTAATAAATAGTTGTATTTCGAATAACTAGGCCATTCTTTGTTTTGTGTATATTTACTTTACTTTACTATAATCGTTTATCAATAAAAAATCATGCATTAATACGAGTTAATAATGAATGATATTTTATAGATTAATAACTCTTATAAGTAAACCATCGCCAAAAACGTTTATTTGTGAGATTTACCATAACACTTCTCATAGACGAGTTTGCCTCTCTTACGAGTCTCACAACTGCACTGCAAGGTAATGTAAAATGAAGATCGACTACTTAAAAGCCAATTATAAAGCCTGAGTCTGAACGGACTATAATCTGATGTTAAAATTAAATTTAAAACATACACGCTGTATCTATATCAAAGTAAATTGGGCTATTCAGAAAAAAAAATCTGTTGTATTATCAATACTACTGATAGTAGTTCACTTAGTACTTCCTCACCAATAAAAAACTATAATATCTTAAAAGAATATTAGTAGTATATGACAGTAACAAATGCTTAAAAACCTACCTTAGAAAAAAAAGTTAAAACTTAGAAATAGTAAAATGTGGTAGAAATATATCTTATTGGGGTCCTGCATCAATCCAATGTTTTTCCACTTACTTTTTGTTATTTGATCTTTTTCTTTCAGACATATAAAGAAAACATATATTCCAGCAAATGTCTTACATATCGGTTCTATAGCGCCTTTGTTATCGATTGAGAGAAAAACTGATCTTTATAAGTTTTTTGACTAGTGCTTCGGTTATTCGCATTTCAGTTTGTTTATACCTTTAATTATGTTCAAGCAGTAACAAAAAATGTAGGGCTAGGTTTTTTTAAGACGTCTCTTTTTTTAAATGCATTAGTATATTTAGTAACATATAACTATAAACATTCAGTTTGTGTTAAATTTCAACGGAATAGGAATTGGTACGTGACGGCCATTAAATCTTGGGCAAAAATTGTCAAATTGTGACTTTTTTGCCAATTTTTGTGAATCGCTATTTTTAACCTTGTATTACTTTTAATTACTATAAACAAAGCAAAAAGTAAAAAAAAATATTTATATTTAATAAAAACTAACAAATTAATTAACAAATTCAAACACACTTAAATATCCTTCCAAACAAATTTAATATTTTATTGCGGCCCCGTTTTTTTCTAAAACAGAGTTTAGCCTTCCAGGCAAAGCCCGGGCGTAGTCCGGATTTCCTCGTAACTTATTTCACGCCTATAAAATATTATTCTTAAGTTTGTTTACATTTTGCAGCCTAAACTCATTTTCCCTATTTATGTTTTTAACTAATAAGCCCCAAACATTTTCTATAACATTTAAATACGGACCACGTGCGGGCCACGGTAAAACCCTAATACGATGCTCTTTCATCTTGGCATCCTGGATCTCCTCTCGGATATAATGGACTCATTTGAAAACTTAGAATATGATATGGCACTCTTTTATGATCTAAGCAAGGCTTTTGACTGCGTCTCCCACGGCATCCTTTTCGACAAACTACGCTACTCTAATTTTAACACCAATGGTATATTGCTGCTTAAATCATATCTTGATAATCGTCGTCAAGTAGTGATGGTTGATGGGGTGCCTTCAGCGAAGGGTTTTGACATTAGTGTGCCTCAGGGTTCGGTTTTGGGACCGGTCATTTTTTTGATTTATATTAATGATCTCCCCTCTTAATAAGAGTAAGGCAAAATATACTCTTTTTGCTGATGACATTACCCTATCCATACTAGAAAAGGGGATCGAGTATAGGAGCTTGCAATTCTTACTCTTCTCTCTGTCTATATTTTAGAAATTTTAATATATATTAAAAAGCGAGAACATCTATTGATATCCTATAATAACAGACACACATATAAAACCAGACATGGCAGTAATTTAGTACTGCCATACTGTCGTGTAAGTAAGAGCCAAAGGAGGCCAGAATTTGCTGCAGCGAAACTGTTCAATAGGGTCCCATTGGAAATGAGAAAATTGCCAGTAAAAAAATTCAAGGAAAAAAATAAATTAGTGCTATGTAAATGCGCATTTTATAGGGTTCAAGAATTTTTAAAGTGTAATAGTAGCGTATTTCTCTTGTAACTATAAATTTAGCTGTGATGATAAATGTTTCTATAAACGTAATTAGCCATGATTTTAGAATATATTGTTGTTTAAATTTTATTTTAGAGACTGTAATTAACTAGACTAGGTGTCACCTTATGACCTGTGCAAATACAAATTGTATATTGGCATTAATAAATTATCTTATCTTATCTTCATCCATTCATCGACTTGCTGGGCCGTATGAACGGGACACTTATCTGGCCAAAGATAACATTTCTGTCTGGAAATCGATCCAGTACAGAAGGAAGCATGATATTTGGTAGTAGATCTATATATACCTCCGTATTAAACCTTCCTTCGATAAAATAACATACACCAAGTCCTTGTGCACTCAGCCACCCCCAAACATTTACCGAAATTCGCCCACTACTCCTGTTCTTTTGGACATATTTTTCATCAAATCGTGTTCCTTGAGGCCTGTATACGGTGAATATTATATTTTTCCAAAAAATCGGAGGTTCCAAGTAAAATTGTGGAGCAAATCCAATGCGTTGTTTTTTATTTGCATTTGTTTAAAACGGTTTTAAGGCTGCCGGGTGGCAGCGCAATTCGGATATTTGCCTTATTCTTCGCCGTGCCGTTCTTACCGATGCGATGTTGGGAAATTGCTTTCCGTTTTTGCTGTAACTACAGATTTAAATGATTGGTTTCTTAAAACATTAACTAAATTACTGTCTTGTTCTTGACTCATTTGTTTGGGGCGACTACTTCCAGATATTCTCTCAACGAAGTGTGTTTCCTGCCATTTTTTTTTTAAACAAAATGAACAGTTCTCTATGGAATGTTAAGCTCTTCCGCCACATCCCTTTCTGGCCAACCTATCTACTCAATATAATGAATAATTAATACTTTTTGATCCAAAGTTAGGTTTGGCATATTTAAAAATATTTTTAAACACTGCCAACGGATACCTGTTTCTTTATTAGGTTTTTAACAGGTATTTAAATTGCCCAAGATTTAATTACCGTTACTGTACAATAAACATGTATAAGCGACTTCGGCAAAAATAAATTTTAAAGTACTTTTAAAAACGCTTAATAATAAAACATAGGAAAATTGTATAAATTAATTTGGCGACAAGCAAGCCGCGAGGTATCTGGTGAATTCGAAGTCAAAAGGTTCAGCAGCTGATATGTAATACTATAATTTCACTAATTGGCAGCCTCTAAGCAATGAATTCTAAAGTTTTGCAGCATTTTTCAATTTGGAGTTATTTGTTTACATTCTTAAGTTTTGATCGTAATGCTTTACTTTGTTTTGTATATTTACTTTTTATTTTGTTAAAAGTCGTCTAGGAAATGGTTGAAACTAGTGTAATTTTTATCTTGAGGGCACTTCTGTTAAACGTTTGCAATAAGATATATAGCGTTATTTAAAAACAGTACAATTCTTTTGTACCAAATAAATTTTGTTGACATGTCGATTCTAATTAAATATATCTTTACATTTGGATCCTTTTCTAATAGCTAACAATAAAATTTATGGGATTTTGTAAAACATACTCTTGAAAATCCTGACAGACATATCAACAGTGAATAAAATAGAGCATATTATAATGTAATTATCTACGGAGTATTAGCCCTTTTTGATTGAAATTCGTCACCTAAGCCCAGAAAATCTATAATAGAAAAAAATTACTAATATTTTTTAAATAAATTCTTCTTATAACAGTTTCGTCTGTATCTATTGTTTTTCTTCTTTGTATTTATTGTGACAGCCATAATTCCTAAGAAAAATCTACATAAATTGAGTTTACGAATCCTTTAATATTATGGTTTAAAATTACTATCCTCAAAGAAATAAGACGGTACAAAAAGGCATAATTTTTAAAGGAACATAATAGTATTATCTTCTAAAAGGCTTGCAAGTTTATGGAAAAGAGTTTTCCTAGTATTCTCAACATAGAAAAATTTAACTTAAAAATTGGCAAAATAAAATGTACTTTTTAGTGGTTTCTTTATTTGTGTAAGGCAATTAACTTCGTTCTTTAAGATTCTAAATTATAGGAAGTAACTAACTTATACCCATTTAAAAAACGATTAACGATTTAATTAAATTTTTTAATTTAATCGGTAATATATTAAATCTTTCTGTCAATGCCTTACTGAAATCACATTCAGCAAAGTAGGCATCGAATCTTACTAGAGTGGGTATTAGATATGTTATTAATAAACTGTCTTAAAACGGAGTAACGTTTTTCGTACATACCGAGACAGTAGGGAATTTTTTCCAGTTTTTAACAATATATTTACCCACTCCGGTAAAACCCGGTGTCGACTCTGCTGAATGCGATTTCAGTACGGCATCGAAAGTAAGATATTTATATCTTACCACAAGGCAATGATATTTGTCTAATAAGTAGATGATTGGTCTCTCTGTTGTTCACTAAACACTCGTTACAGCCCTATTGGCGAGTCCTGTAAGGCAGGCGAAACGCGTCTAGGGAGAGAGTGTCATAGTGAACAGCAAAGAGAACAGGTTATCTATTTAAACTGTCTTAAAACGGAGTACGTTTTTCGACATACCGAGACAGTAGGGAATTTTTCCAGTTTTTAACATATATATATATATAAAATATATATATATATATATATATATATATATATATATATATATATATATATATATATATATATATATATATATATATATATATAATTTCTTCTTTCTTCTTTAACCATAATTTAATTATATTTTTACTCTTATTCTTGGGTATAGGTTACTTGACTAAATTAAAACAACATACTTCAACTTTTCGCCCTCATGTTTGGGGCTTTTTCAAGATATAATGTTCTAAAATGGAAATATAAAGTAAGTTAAAATATGGAGAAGAGCCGGTATACACACACTACATTTTTTATATCACATTTACGGTTATTATCACAGACAAAAATATATGTAACAATAAAGCTAAATTTTAAAACAGTCGACAATATTCAAATTATTATTTACAAATATTTATTTTTATATTTATTTATTACAAATTAAAACATGAGGGCGAAACGTTGAAGTATGTTGTTTTAATTTAGTCAAGTAACATATACTTAAGAATAAGAGTAAAAATATATTATATATATATATATATATATATATATATATATATATATATATATATATAAAAAATATATATATATATATATATATATATATATATATATATATATATATATATATATATATATATATATATATATATATATATATATATATATATATATATATATATATATATATAAAATATATATATATATATATTTTATATATATATGGCTAGCTCTAAAAAAAAACGAAATTGATGTCCTTAATGATTTGTACAGGCGGGGATCGTCAGTTATATAAAATAATTTTTTTAATGAAACTACTTTACTAGGTGTATCAAATCACGAAACAAATCACCTTTTTATATGATTAATAAAAAACATACGTTCAAGAAAGTACCTCGAAAGTCATTCCCTCACTATGTCCCAACTGTTAAATTCAAATGGAATCTTAAACTTAAAACAAACAATTTCTTGAAAATTGTTTATTATATTATTTTTAACTTTTATTGGATAGTATTGGCTGTAAGTACAAAAGTTTATAATTTTTAAAAAGTGAATGGAAGTATTATTAAATATATTTTAAAATTTGTCCTTAAAAAACTTGTCATTCCCTCACTGTTTAAAACAGCGTGATTGTCCAAAAAATTTTGGGAAATTTACCGAATCCCGTTTTTTTCTTTTAGAAGTTAACAACCTGGTAGTTACCTCACACCCAAAATTGGAACGTTGGTAAAAATGTCTTGTTAAAACAATGTTAGTAATGTATATTTTTTTTAATATTACATTTTTAAGAAACATTCCCTCACGTCATTTTTAAAAAGGTAACCACTTATTTATACAATATTTATAGCATATTTGTATATGTTTCCGGTAGTACTAAGTACACTTTACGGTCATATAGAACTAAGGTTATGTTGCCGAGTTAATTACAATATTTCTTCGTTTCGTCATTCCTCATCGTCATTCCCTCATAAATTTTTGATGAGGGAATGATCTTGGGTGAGGAATAATGTATTTTCATAAATAACCAAACTTTAGATATGGAATCGCTAATCACATTCGGGGAAACTTTACGCTAGTGTCAATTAAAAAAAACCCTTTGATTTTCCAGCATGGCAGGGCGACTGCGGGACTTAAAAACTTTATAGATTATAAATTAATTTATATTCACGCAATACATGTTTTATAGATTTATATACTGAATTCTGTTATTTTGCTTTATATATATATATATATATATATATATATATATAAATAAATATATATATATATACATATATATATATATATATATATATATATATATATATATATATATATATATATATATATATATATATATATATATATATATATATATATATATATATATATATATATATATATTTTTATTGATGATATTTTCATTCTGATCTAAAGAGTTCCTGATTTAATAACAATATGAAATATATTTGGAAAATTGAAAAGAGAAAATTTCAAAGAAAAAAAATTCAAAATGATACTTTTGAATATAAACAATGACAATGCAAATCTTAGTGTAGTTAAATTAAACGTTTAAACGTTGTTTATCCGTGCATCCTAAATTTCACGTAACTGCAGTTACATTTGCATTGTTAATGTATAGATAAAAAAGAAAAAAAAAGATTTTTTTTTAATGTATGTGGATATAATTGCATATTTGTACGTAGTTTTTAGTTCCGACTAACTTTCCTTAATAACAATTTTCGATATTGTCAAAAATAAAGGTTATCTACTCCTGAACCAAATTTATATTTTTTGAGCAACCTCGTATACGACTGAAAAAAATTGATATCTGATGATTGCATTTTAGGTTTTGGAACATGTAGGACTTTTTATAAAGAATAACTTTTTTTCATAAAATTGATAATAAAATTTTTTTCCATATGGTGCGAACTTACGTAGAGACACTGTATATCGATAAATCAATATTTCTTGTTAGTTATAGTTAAATTGTTACATTAGTGATATATGTAAATAAAGTTTTTCGATAAAAAAAATTATTGAAGCATTTTAGAGTTTTTTTTTTTATAGTAGAATCATATTGAACATCATTCCCTCACTAACCTGTCATTCCCTCATTTAAATATTTTATTTTTACTTTTAATACTCGGTTCAAACTGAAAAAAGTTGGGGACCATCATAATATTTTAATTAATTGAGACATTAACTAAGACTTGTGCAAAAAAAAAACGATATTAAATTAAAAAAATTAAACGTCTGGAGTAACGCCAATTTGATTTTTTTTCGAGAATTAGCCATATATATATATATATATATATATATATATATATATATATATATATATATATATATATATATATATATATATATATATATATATATATAATATTTAATTTTTTTGTAGGTTTTTTCTTGGCTTTGGTCTTTTATTTAAACAAAAACACTATTTGTGTTTAATTATATTTATTTTATACATGACGTTTCGGCCATTTTTTTGGCCTTTTTCAAATTCTAAAAATATAAAAGAGTGCTTTTCGTACAAATCGTTAACATAGTAAAAACTAACACCCTAGAACATAGATAACAAAGTAAATAACAATTTTAAACAAATACACTTTACTTTTCACCAACAGACATTTAACCTACTGTGCGTTTTACAGCAACGAGATGTATACTTTACTAAGGTTACTAACATCTTTTTGTCGTTGATGGCATTCTTGTTTTTTTTTATCTCTATCATTTCAAGGAATTCCCTCTTTTTGTGTTTTTTTTCGGTTGATAGGATTTTTGTTGCATTATAATTAAATTTATGTTTTTAGTATTTTCATGATTGGTCAAAGCAGTTACGTTTTTTTTTATCATATTTGTGACTTTTTAGCCTATTCTCTAGGTATTGGCTTGTTTGACCTATATACACACCATTGCAGTTGTTACAAGGAATTTGATAAATTACATTACTTTTTTGTTTTTTGGGGTTTTTGTTTTTAGCTTACTGAAATTTTTTGATAGAAGATTATATCCTTTATGGCATATTGTTATATTGTGTTTTTTAAAAAGGTGTTGAAATTGTTGGGATAATCCATTTATAAAGGGTAGAGACATATATTTAGTGTTTTTCTGTTTTTGATTTTTTTTGTTTTCTGTTCCATTATAAAATTTATGGATTCTGTTTTTAAATATTTTGTTTATTAATTGTTTTGGGTAATTGTTTTTTAATAGGGCATTTTTAGCTTTCTTAATTGCTTTTTTCTAAATTGCGGATCTGACAATTCTATGGAGCGGTCTGCTAAGCCTATTATTACTGATTTTTTTTGAGAAATTGGGTGACTTGACTCGAAATTTAGATATCTAGAAGACCAAGTTTTTTTCGTGTACCAACTGCTTTGACCAATCATGAAAATACTAAAAACATAAATTTAATTATAATGCAACAAAAATCCATCAACCGAAAAACACAAAAAAGGGAATTCCTTGAAATGATAGGAGATACAAAAAACAAGAATGCCATCAACGACAAAAAGATGTTAGTAACTTAGTAAAGTATACATCTCGTTCTTAAACGACACAGTAGATTAAATGTCTGTTGGTGAAAATGTAAAGTGTATATTTGTTTAAAATTGTTATTTACTTTGTTATCTATGTTCTAGGAAAGTTAGTTTTTACTATGTTAACGTTTGTAGAAAAGCACTCTTTTATATTTTAAATTTGAAAAAGGCCAAAAAATGGCCGAAATGTCATGTATAAAATAAATATAATTAAACACAAATAGTGTTTTTTGTTTAAATAAAAGACCAAAGCAAGAAAAAACCTACAAAAAAATTAAATATTATAAATTAAGGTCAAAGAAACTACAACATTAAAGTATAATATATATATATATATATATATATATATATATATATATATATATATATATATATATATATATATATTTATATATATATATATATATATATATATATATATATATATATATATATATATATATATATATATATAACCTAAATTCCGTACTTAATACAAACCGATTTAAATTTTGTAATTGTGTAAAAACTACACGCAAAAACGAAACAACCGTTGTTAGGGCTTAATCATAATACAATAAGCCTTAACAATAAATAAATTTCATAAAAAATGTCCCTAAAATTACTCTTTGCCTAAATTCGAAATATTTTCATCCAAGAACTGACCTAATTAAATTAGCTTCTTCATTGGGAATTTCACAAATTTGGCTTTTTGAAAATATGTAATTAACTGACGCCTAAAAACCAGCCATCCGTATTCAAAACTTTTGTACAAAATAAGTTATTCGGAATATTTATGGCTGGCTTTTTGTAAATATTAATCGCTACAAAATTCTTTCGTGCGTAAACAATTCTGGTGGAGATAACAGAGGGAGGACATTTTTTTTAACGGAAAAAAAATCTTGTATTTTAAAAGACATTCTATTGGTGGTGCGATATTACATAAATAAATTTTTAAAAGGGACACAAGATTTTTCGTAAATTCAAAGTTACCATATACAAGGGGGTTATTTATTGCCAAGCATTGGTTGTTATATAAAAAAATAAAACTTTGTCGAACGTGACAATTTGTCAGAAAAAGGGGTAAAAATATTAATTTTGTATTTTTAAACACAAATATGTGTGATTACGAGAACAATTCTAAAAAATATAAAAACTCCGATACAGAAAATAAAGCAGAAGCTGCTTTACGGACGGTTATTCCTTGGAAATGGAACAAATTGTATCAGAAAAATTACTAAAAATTTGATGTTTGGTGCGTAGAAAAAAAGGTAATGAATATTTCAGAAAAAATTATGGTAATTATCTAGAGAGTTGCAGCAACTCCGATTTTGACTAAATTTGGTATACGAGGGTTTTTTGGGGCGTTGATCACGAATAAAACCATGTATACCCTGGGGCATTTTTCAGCAAACATGGCGGCGGCGTTTGAAAATAAAACTTCACAATTTAACCCAAAAAAGGAATATTTTAGAAACAAAAATTAAATATTATTTACATTTTTAAATTTGTTTAGACAGCTTATTTGTTTGTGATTTATTTAATTATAACTGTACGTCGTCACGGATTGATACCTGTCTGAAGAGTTCAGAAGAACGAAACGATGTTATTACTCACCAGTGTCTACAACTAACTCATTAAGCTAAGCGAAAGCCAGCTGAAGCGAAGGTTAGCGCTATTGTAAGGCAATAGGCGATGTTAGGCCAAGCGATGTTACACTGAATGATATGACGCTCAAAGCTCAATATTCAAGCCAGGGGTCCAAATTTTGAAGAAGAGAGCGATCTCTCAATCCTTCTACCCCAACAGAACGAGGTAAACTCCACGTCTGATAGGTCCAAACGAAGACAAAACTAGACCATGTAATGTCGGATCACGTCCTGACATGGCTGTCAGTCCATGCTATTAACGACGAAGTTGTTCGCACTTACTTCTTCGGTCTACTCGCTCGCTCTATCGCCGAACAAACCATATCCTTTCCCGAGCCTAGTGATAGGCTACCACTGGAACAAGTCAGCATGTGGTAAGGTAATACCGACCATGCGCTAGTTCAGTTCGAGTGAGGCGTACCATGTCACAATAGGCTGGTTGCCGCTAGACATGGATGTGTTGGGATAGAAGGATTGAGAGAGCGCTCTCTCCTTCAAAATTTGGACCCCTGGCTTGAATATTGAGCTTTAAGCGTCTTGTCATTCAGTGTAACATCGCTTGGCCTAACATCACCTTGCGAACTATCGTCGGTTATTGCCTTACGATAGCGCTAACCTTCGCTTCAGCTGGCTTTCGCTTATGAGTTAGTTGTAGACACTGGTAAGTAACATCGTTTCGTTTTTATGAACTCCTTAGACGGGTCGTATTAACCCGTGACGACGTACAGTTATCGTATATGTTGTCAGTGGCCAACCTTAGCGTTGGTGAGCTGCAGATCTTCGCAGCCCTAACGGGCCATGGGAGCTGTTGCTCTATAGCTGTTGGATCACAAGTGGTGACTGACCACTATAAATATACGTAGTTATTTAAATATGTTGGATAAAAATTTACAAAATCCACCAAACTACAGCACAACAAATAAAATACCTATACAGGGTGTTACTTAATGGTATGTCATAATTTGAAGGAAGCATTCCTGGATCGATTTTAAGTCGAAAAGTTCATATAAACGTGGGCCCTAAAATGCTTAGTTATTAAGATACAGGGTGTTAAAGTTTTATTTTATTTTCACTTTTTAATACATTTTTCAAAGACGGTTTGAGATATTGAACTGAATTTTGGCACATGATATTATGGCATAAAAACACACTTTTCAGATGTTCATTTAATTTTTTTGCAACCAGTGGCGAGCTATGACGAATTTTCAAAACAATTTTACAAAAATACTACGCAATTGACTTGGGAAAAAAATTTTGTTTTATAATAATTATCAATCAATTATAAACAAAAAATCCCTCTTTCATTTTTGCCGTAAAACTTACCGTTTGGGAGAAATCGTTAATTAAAAAATGTCTTTTACCCAAATTGCATCTTGAAAAATTATTATTGAAATAAATCAAGTTAGCTTTGCTCTTGCCAGCGATTGTTGTTTTGTTGTTGTAAACATTATGACACTGACGTTAATTATCATTCTTGACAGTTTGTATTTATTTCTCCTTCGATCTTAAAACGTCATTTTGCTAGTTAAAAAAATGGTAAATTATTCTAATTTGGAAATGACAAAATGCATTTTTTATGGTCTAGCTAATGGTAATGCTGTGGAGGCGCGGCGTTTATATCAAGAAAGTATCCTAATCGCGCTTTCCCAGATAGACGAACATTTATAAACATTCATCGTCGTCTGACTGAATCTGGCAGTTTTAAAGCTAATATTTCCGAGGGAAGGCCCCGTACAGTTAGAACACCGGCAGTGGAGGAGGCTGTCTGCATGCAGTCGAAGAGGATCCAACCACAAGTACGCGAAAAATAGGTATGGCATTAAACATCTGCTACAAGACGGTATGGGAGATTTTAAGAGATTTTTGTCATATCCTTTTCACATACAAAGGGTTCAGGCATTGCTTCCTAGAGATTATGAACCACGTTCGCAATTTTGTAGATGGTATCTCCAAAAGTAACAGAAAATCCTCATTTGATGCCAAAATATTGTTTACGGACGAAGCAAATTTTTCAAGAAATTCAATAACCAATTTCCATAACAATCATTACTGGGCCCAGGAAAACCCTCATGCGATTACAGAGACACATTTTCGGAACAATTTTCACTGAACGTTTGGATCGGTATCATCCGACCATTTAATTGGACCATTTTTTTACCAGGACGCCTTAACGGACAGGATTATTGTAATCTTCCCACTTTAGCATATTGGCTCGTGAGCATTTAAATAGAGCCTACCAAAATCATTGGATAGGCCGTGGAGGACCACAATTTTGGCCACCTAGATCGCCTGACCTGAACAGCCTAGATTTCTTATTTGTGGGGACACCTAAAAACATTAGTTTATCATACACCAATTGTGACATTAGAAGAACTCGAAATAGAATTTTGACGGATGTGAAACTATCCGAAACACGCATGGAATTTTTGAAAGGGTTCGTAATTCAATGAGAAGAAGCAGAAGCCTGCATAGAGGAGAGAGGTGGTCATTTCCAACATTTTTGTAAATTATGTATGTATTGTATTTAATTTTTATTGCTTTTTGTTCACTAGTTTGCAAGAAAATGCTTAAAAATAAATATTTGAAAAATGTATTTAAAATTGAAAATAAAAGTTTAACACAATCAAGAATGATAATTAACGTCAGTGTCATAATGTTTACAACAACAAAACAACAATCGCTGGCTACGAGCAAAGTAACTTGATTTATTTCAATAATAATTTTTCAAGATGCAAAGTATATAAGACATTTTTTAATTAACGATTTCTCCCAAACGGTAAGTTTTACGGCAAAAATGAAAGGGATTTTTGTTTATAATTGATTGATAATTATTATAAAACCATAATTTTTTTCCCAAGTCAATGGCGTAGTATTTTTTTGTAAAATTGTTTTGAAAATTCGTCATAGCTACGCCACTGTTGCAAAAAATTAAATGAACATCTGAAAAGGTGTTTTTATGCCATAATATCCTGTTCCAAAATTCAGTTCAATATCTCAAACCGTCTTTAAAAAATGTATTAAAAGTGAAAATAAAATAAAACTTTAACACCCTGTATCTTAATAACTAAGCATTTTAGGGCCCACGTTTATAATGAACTTTTCGACTTTAAAATTGATCCAGGAATGCCTCCTTCAAATTATGACATACCATTAAGTAACACCCTGTATAATTAGGTAGGTACTAATAAATTTTACTCTTCTTCAAAGCTAATCTGGTAATACAAATATTCAGGAGCTCTTCGTCGTTTTCTTTTTATTCTTTATTATTTTTATTATTTGGGTCTTTCTTGACACAAAAGTATTCGGGTTTCACACAGATCCTTTTTAAAATCCGCTTTTATACGGTCTCCGGACGCCCCCAAAAAAATGTGCTGTTGTCGAAAGCAATTCTGTTGATATTAAAGCAGCAATTTTAATTAATATTCTGGAGGATGATCTAAAATTACAGAACCAATATTGACAGAATTGCAAAATATTTCTGGAAATAGTAAAAATAAATCTGACCCTAAAAAGATATAAACAAACAAAAAAATTGTGCGCATTGCAATTCTATGCGGTATTTTAACTTTAAACACGTTTTTCTAAAAAATCAATTTTTTTCAACTGTCTTAAATAAATCTTAAAGCATTTTGTTTTTTTAAGCTTCCTCTAGAAGAGTCAACCACAATTTGATAAAAAAAAATGAAAAAGAAAAAAATAGGATAAAAAAATATTGGAGAAAAAGGTGGTTTTTTTTTTGAACATCCGACATTTTTTTTAATTTTCCAAATTTTATGGTCGATTTTTGTGTAAGACGGCTTTTTTTTTTTAAAAACCCATGTTGATTTTTTTGTTTTAAACTTGTCGTTCTAGAGATTAACTGTCCGCCATGGAGCTGTGTGTGAGAGTTGTTTAATACTATAGAAAAAGTTTGATTACCCTAGAAAAAATATCAAAAATGTGTCTTCTAATAAAAAATAGTACCTTAAATAACAGGTGGAAGTATCACCTCGTAAATTACTTCATGCGGTAACCTTATTACCATCAGCGATGTTAAAAATCGTATCGCATATAACGTAACTGTCAAAATAGGGCTTCCGTAAATACTAAATGACGTTACAGCACTATCCATATCTGGGGATTGAGCCCGGGTCGCCTGCGTGACAAGAAAATACTCCTTCTTCTTCCTGGAGGGGCGCCGTCTTAATTTACTACCGAAGGCAGCGCAGCCTCTTGGGCTTTTTGTGCCTAATCTCCCATTATCTTTATACCAATCTTCCCATTAGTCTTGTTCCTTCCACAAGTCTGTATAACCCCGAGACTGGTTGATTGATATATTCCTGTGGGCCTATTTTCGGTTGCCAAAATAATGCCTTCTCTTGTGATTCAACGCCTCACATTCGCACAGTATATGGTGGGCTGTTTCTTCCCCCTCGTCGCACATTCTGCAACTTGGGTTTCCATTGTGAGCCTATCTTGTGTTCCTCTTAGATTATCGTGCCCTGTTATGCGAAGTCTTTTCCTACTTTGTTTGAGTAGTTCTTCCTTCTGTTCTTTTGGACTCTTTATGAAACTTTTTCTATGTCTTATTTTTATAGGTTTTTCCAGTATTCCTCGTGTTTTTTTTTGGATCCATTTCCTGGTTTGCCCTGGTGCTGTGGTTTTGGTCACTCCAAGACCAAGATCTAGTCCAAAATATGGTGTGGATTATCCAGGTCTCGCTAGTTATCCGCTTTTGGTTGCCTTCTATTCCCGAAGGAGAGTTACTCTATTGCGTTCTTCCAGGACTTCCAGCTCTTTATGGCATTCCTACGCCAGCCTAAAAGTCAAGAAGAGATTCTGTCCACTGCGCTATCGTAAGGACCGTTATGATAGATAAACACAAAAAGCTAAAAAAATCTGAAAATAATAATATTTTTAAAATACATTTCTAGAACTTTAACAAATTACGATAAATTATATAATTTCAAATTCTAATCCGTACAAGAGAAACAATAAATTACATTTAAGAAACTAATTTGTACTCTTAAAACTTCTGACAGATTTCGTATGTTTAATTATTACACACCAAGTACACAAAGCATAATGTGTATTATTAATCCGTATTATATGGACTTAAAAGTATACCACTATCATAAGCCTACAGCTAAACGTATTCTATCTTGCTATTCCCTTTAATCCTAAACAAGTATGTATTTGGCCCCTGTTTGGGCATATTCAACTCTAGTGCTGGTATTAATCCAAAGATAAAGCCAGGGATAAAGCCAAGAACATACACATAGGTGGGTACTTATGTATAAAACAGAGTCGAGTGGAAATTTCCATCGAGTGTAGGAGAACATTTCTCAGCTCAATTGTTGCGATTTAAAAGCAGTGTTGTCGCTTTTAAGTTTATTTTTGTCTAGTAAAGTTTAATTCGGTTAGTTAAAAATTTCACTCTTTTTGATAAAATAATGTCGTATATTGGAGATACTAAGTAATAAATTAAAAATATTGAGTTTAAAAGTGTAACGCTTTACAATCTTTCTCATTTCTTTTAAATTTCAAATATGGTCACTTTAGGTTTTATTATATCTAATTGTTTTTAGTATTCAAAGTATAGATACAATATAAAAGTATAGTAACAATTAAATATAATTAACCATAACAAGGAGCTATGTATTTGCGAAGTTATTAATAATTGAAAAATAACACAGTGCACTAATTCAAACTTTAATTACATGGCAAATATGTATTCAGACATAAAGTAACTTATTATAGAATATACATACATATGTACCAATATCTTTTTGTTACATTATGAACGAAACAAATAAGAACTTAATCCTAAATTACTATTTCTAAATTGACAATTTTTTGTTCGACATAACTTTTAAAAGAAAACCACTTTATTAAAATCAAGTATTAAACACTAACTATAATATAAAATCCAAATGTCTGTTTTTAATTTTTGCAAATCTGTCCACAATGGAATTTGTATTTATTGGTATGTCTCTATTCACATAAAAAAGCTCTAGACCAACTAATCGTTCTTCTTTCCGAGGATGCAACACTCACTGGCATAGAACATACAAGATATAATGCTAAATGAAAATAAGGGTATGACTGTTTATCACACGTTTTAAGAGTTGAAATAGCAGAATCTGGGATATTTGTTTCTTAAAACTCAGTTTTAACCAGCATCAAAATTATGTCGTTACTTTCATTTTTGAATTTGAGAATATATTTGCCGACGACGTGGTAGGTAGAGTTTGGGGGGTAATTACTCCCATTACCCCCCTTATCGACGCCCTTGCGTCTTCTTAACTAAACTCCAGAGTCTTGACACTGGCCACTCCATATATCTTGCCGGCTTTGGCTTTTCCTCACCAAGCCTAGTAAACCTACGCCTAGATAGTGCTTCGCAGTGGCACCACTACACAGGCTATCCTCCACCAGACATATTCTTTTCAGGTGCTGGTTGAGTTTGCAATGTCCTGTTAGTTGACTCACCCTTATCCTTACGACCTTACGACTGTGGCTCAGTAGGTCCGAGGTAAACTTGACCGAGCAGGTCTTAATGAACTGCTTAGCCTGTCGTTGTCCTGGTGTTTGTACCCACCAGCTTTGAAACTCTCTGTCTACCGAGCTCTGAATAGATGCATTAAAGAGGCCTGCCGAGATTCCACAGAATGGTTCAGGGCCTAGGGGTTTTATAAGTAAAAAGTGAATCTGTGATCTTTTGGTTCAAGATAAGTCATCTGTAGCAGGTTATCATTATACTTGTTTCTAAATTAACTACATTTTTCGAATTTCATAAATCGATTTTATTATTTAATAAAGTTATATGTCTCAAAAAATTAAACAAATTCTTAAAAAGCCATTTTGGGTATATCTAATAATAGGTCTTTCATTAGTTACAGCACTCCTGGGTTCTTTTTCTTTTTTTTAGACTGCTTCCTTAAGCTTATTTTTAAAAGCTTAGACGTTTTTGTTAAACATCCTCATTTTATGGGGGTAAAGTTGCTGACTAATCTCAGCATATTATGGTTTTTGCACTTTAGTGTCCTGCTTCTTGGCAATACTGCACAAGCTGAGGTTGTCTCGAGGCAGTTAGTTTTGAATTTGGTTTGCAGCCAGTCAAGTTGATGTGTACAGTGTTGTAAGACTTTTAATATTAAATATAAACTACTCCTTCTATATAGGAGGAATAGTTTTCAAAACTGTTGGTGTATGGCCAGTTTAGGATAACATTTAAATAGAGGTGTAAGCTCAGTTTAATGCAATATATTTTATCAAATGTTAAAAATCGGTTTGATTCCAGGTTTACTCAATTAAGTCAATCTTGGGGCTTGGGTTGAGCAAGTCGTGAAATAAACTTTAACAACTAATATGTTCATTAAAGGTAAGAAAAAGTTCTGCCTTTTGACTTATTTATTGTTACAAAAGTACTGTACGAATCCTAATTTAAAAGACACAAGCTGCTGTTTTACTTTACGACAAAAGAATATGTACAAGGTTTTTCAATACAGTTGTCATTCGGTACGAAAAACACGATTTAATGATTTAGAGTACCTTTTAATATTTAATATAATTAAACTTATATGTACTTTTTTTGGTAATGTTATAATTTCTGTATGGATTTGATTCCTGAGTAAGATTGTGTGCCGTGCTTCCACTGTTTCTGTAACCTTTTTGTTCGATGAAAATCGTTTTCCACTCATGAATTCTTTGAGATGCGAAAACATCCAGCCAGAGAAAGTCAGAGAAACCTGAATCTGGCAAATAGGGTGAATTTTTTATATCTAAAAAGTGATACATAGAACCCACACCAAATACATCAGATGCTATTGGTCTCAAGAAGAACACTTTTGTAAAAAGGTGATTTTTTTTGCAGCGCTCCCAAAGAAAATTCTCAGTTTCAGCAAATCCTCTATTTGTGTAAATTTGATTAAAATATAATATCTGCATCTCTTTTAATATTAATGGCATTTGAAATATTTGCATAAAAAATTGTTGAGTATAAAAAAATCATCTAGTTATGATTTTAAGAAAAACACAGATAATTTGCGAAATTTGGGATTTGACGATAAAATTTGATCAAATTCACAAAAAAAAAACGCTTTCGTTACCAAAGTGTTTCCCTTTAAGGCCAATTGCATCTGTTATATATTTGGTGTGGGTCCCATGTCACACTAGATAAAAAAATTGAAAATCCAAAAGACTCTACTGGTTAAGGTTGCAAAAATTTACTCATTTCGATAATGCTTTTTCTGAGCTGTGCGAGAGGGTGTGTTGTCTTGATAAATTCTTTTTTTTTTTTTGAATTTGTAAAATCAATCTTTTATTACATATTTTTCTAACTAGCGGTTCAAAACGATACCATAATAATCTGAGTTTATTGTTTTACCAGTTTGGGAGTAATCTACAAACAAAATGCTTTATGCAACCCAAAAAACTAATGTCAACATCTTCCTGGTCAATTTTTTGGAAGCTAACTTACCCTCTTTAAAGTCATTGTACTGAGGTTACTCTTCTCCTTCTCCTCTTGCTTTGATTTAAAATCATGGTGATCTTTTTCATAGAGATGAAACCACGCACAAAATTATTTTCATCCCATCCTGCCGCAAATGTTTCTGAGAAAGTCGCAGTGCGGCACCTTTTGTGCCAAGAGCTTTTTGAAATCCAAAACTTGAACAACAATATTGCTTACTTTGTCTTGTATTGTGTCTAGGTATTTTACTTTATTCCTCTTGGTTAATAGACGATGTTCCAAAACTATATCCTGTATTTTTGCTACCATTTCTGGTGTTGATGGACTTCTTGGACTTCCTTCACGTGGATGATCTTCTATATTCGAACGTTTTAAATCAGCAATCCACTTTTCAACTGTTATAATTAAAGGTAAAGACTCCAAAAAACACTATTCTCGACACGATATTAATTTTTTTTTCATTGTAAAAAATACTGTGACACGAGAATTTTAAACAGCTGTAACGAACGTTTATAAAAAAGTACTATTATTCTTAAAAACGTATTAAACAGCCAATTATAATTTTGCCAAGGCTACAGTTTTTTTTTTAAAGTTGCTACATCATAATTATCAAAAACATATTAAAGTCATTGGGTGTCAAATTGCCTTAAATTGTGAACTTCTGTGGCAAACTGGCAACAAAGTTAAAACTGTAGTATTGTTAAGGGAGTAAAATTAATTCCTCGTAAAATCCTGGTTTTATTTAGCTAACCTCTTTTTCATTTAATTATGAAACGGAATAATAAATTGTTTATTTAAGTTATCCTTAAAACTGATTTGTTTCGTTGATAAAAACAGTTAAAAATAATGCTGTGCTTGGTTTTTACTGATATTAGCTAAATTAGAAAAACATTGCTTTATTTGCAAGCAGGTTTCGAATGTAAATCAACTAATGTCAATTGTAATTCATCAAATGTAAACGTGAAATAATTGGAATTTTCTGGATACAATTGATAGTGTTGAAATACAACTAAAAGAGGTAAAGTTAATTTAAAGGAATAGAAAAAAACCTTATAACTAAAATGGTTAGTTAGGTAGGGTCAATTTGCCTACAGAAAATTTACTATAAATTAAGTAATCAAGGATTTTTTGTCATATTGTTTATGCCAAGATATACCCAATTTTCCAGGTGTATATTCGTACTTTAATTTTTGTTTTAATTAATGAAAAAGCCTCTCTACGAAATGCCAATCCTTCCATTTAGTCAGGTTGCGATACAATATGACAAAACAACAAATTGTGTTGATTAGGATCTTTATAAAGAGATGATTTTCACTAAAAATATACTATATATATATATATATATATATAATATATATATATATTATAATATATATATATATATATATATATATATATATATATATATATATATATATATATATATATATATATATATCACGGACGAATATAGCTTTGACAAAGGGGACCCAAAGTAAAAAGGCAGAGCTCTAACGCCAATTAAATCCAGCGTTTACAAATTAAACATTGCCTGCGACTATAATAAGCAAGTATAGTCGTAGGTAATCTATAATATATTACGTTACTCTAAGTAGGTGCCTTTAAATAAATATGTAATGTATGTATTGCAATATTTATTCAAAAGTAACAAAGTTGAAACTTTAAAGTAATAAATTTAGTCTTTTACGTTTTTTTTGCTAACTAATTAATAATTTCTTCGGAATCACGTTGCACAGCCAGATCTCGGTGTACGCTCATTAAAGCCAGACCAGTAAGTCTTACTACATCGCCCATTTTATTTCTTAGGTAAGTTTTTAACCGGTAGAGAAAGGTCTTTCAGGGGTTGCAGTGAACACTGGAAGTGTGGCTAAAATAATG
This sequence comes from Listronotus oregonensis, assembly GCA_019359885.1. NCBI lineage: Eukaryota > Metazoa > Arthropoda > Insecta > Coleoptera > Curculionidae > Listronotus > Listronotus oregonensis. The sequence goes on from JAHBCN010001108.1 coordinate 63,428, forward strand.
AGAAGTTTTTTTATTAAAGAGAATACTGATCATCGCAGTTATCGATGCGTCGATCATAGTTGCAGGTTTTTGTGCTACAGATTTCCAGTGATAGTGCTATATCTCATATTCATTCAGAAATATTGTGCCCTCATTTTTCCCACCCAGAAATGTTTGTGCAATCTTTTTAAGATTTTTTTTATCCTGGGGTCATTACTGGTTTTTTCAGGAAGCAGCATTTAAATTCCTTCGATCGTCGATTCATGTGGTTTAAAACCCCCGTCGAGTTCTGTAATAGCATGATCAATGAAAGAGTAAAACACATTTCGTCGGTAGTATATTTCGGCAGTTCCTGCTGCAATATTACTGCGGAGGGTTTGCCTTCCAGATATTCTTGGTACAACTATATCGCTGGAACTCATCTGCTGTGCTTGTTCAAAAAGGATTGCGAACTGACTTTCATTCCGAACATTTAGTAAAGTCGTTTTTACAGTTTTTGTATATTCGCAAATGTTGGTCAAATCGACTTTAACTTTCTGCATTGCTTTGTAAAGGTTTGCTGTATATGAAAAAACTTTTCTCAGTATAACTAAAGAAACAATAAACTGGCTGTTATCCATAGTGGTTTGAAGATGGTATGCTTAAGTAGCGACGTCGTTACTAGCAGCATCCTAAAGTGCACCAAGTGTTTCGCGTGTAACGGGAACCACTTCTGCAAATCTTTCGACAGCCACGTGTTTCTCGGTCCATCGTGCCTCACAAAGAGAGATACGCGTTGAATGAGATAAATTAATTTGATCCTTAATTTTCTTCAGAAGCCTGTCGCGAAGCGGTGATAGGCGAAAAAAGTTTCGGCGCTTCGGTGCCGCGGTGTCCATTTCCGCATTGCGGTGGACTAAACAACTATCGTTTTCTACAATCGGCGCGGTGTATGTAATTTTTTTCTGTTGGACAAGTAAGATGGATATGAATGGGGGGGGTCCGGACCCCCAGAACCCCTTATATACGTCCGTGAATATATATATATATATATATATATATATATATATATATATATATATATATATATATATATATATATATATATATATATATATATATATATATATATATATATTTAAATTATTTAGATACGAATATATTTTTTTTAATACTGTGCTTGGAAAGTCAAGGGCACATTAAGATAATGCCGTAGGATTTAAATGGGGATGAAACGCAATTTTGGGGTAAAGCGAGAAACAAAAATACCACTGGACAGAGTAAAGAAATGAAAGCAAAAAGCCAGAGTCAATTAATTAAGAGTAAGCCAAAGTTTTGGATGTACAATGCATATGATTGAAGAAATCTGAATATAATTAAATGTAGACCTACATGTTAACATAAGGTACATGCATTTAGTAAACATGAGTGATATCTACTTTGAATAGAATAAAACGTATTAAAAGAAGCAAATTTGGACTGCGAAAAGCCAGTTCTATACCACAAATTAACATCAGTGTGGCCTTTTTTATAAGTGGGGACTCCGAGATCATTGCATCAGCTTAAATCTAGGGTTAATATCTGGTTAAATTTTCCAACGTTGCTTAGAACTGTTATATCCATATTAATAAATATTTATATTTGAATGTTGCTTACATTAAAAGAAAAACCAATGTTTTTAAATACTTTCATTACATTTTAAATATCATTTCCTTATTTTGATTTTTTGGATCTGGCAATTAGTTGACGTTTTTCCAAAACAAAAATAAAAAGATCACTGTACCAAACACCCTGCCTACAAACTAGCCATTCGTTAATTCTGTTCCTTGAGTTTGTTGATGTATGTCAATAGTTTAAATATAACCTAACTTATTTTTTAATTTTATAACCCAGCTTTTTTTAAGTTTTAAAAAAAGCGATTTTTTAATGGTGAATTAGTATTTCTTGGTAAGACAACAAATTACATAAAAAAAAAAATAAATAAGGACTCCTATTATTAAACACCGCATGATAGAAATAACTTGCCACACATTTTAAAAATCATTTAGTTTTATTTTAATTTTGGATATTTAATATTTTCTTAAAAAAGCTTGGTTCAATTTTGTTTAATCAGTAAATTTTTCTGCAGCTCAAATTAAGAAAGTTATATTCTTTATAAAAATAAAATTAGGCAGTAAAATAAATATTACAAACAAACATTTTTCTTTCTTCTTACTTTTATCTCAGAAATTTTACGAACAGCAATCCTGTGTAAACATTTTTATTTCTTTTCACATAAGTCTCAGAAATTTTACGAACAGTAATATTATACTATGTTAGTAATAAAAAAATAATAATAAACAAGCCAAGCACGTTCTGATGGGAGCTCTTTGACCTGTTTGCCAGAATGTTTTTGTGTAAAGTAAATTAGTCAAAATATTTATGTATAGCTTGCTTAATTTAAAATATTTCGCTCTTTTGAAAGCGAAAATGAATATTCCGAAATAATTTTGTCAGAAGATCCTGGATAAAAACACGTTTAAGCTAAAGTTAAATGATTTTTGAGCCTTAAAATATTTTGAACAAAATATAATTGTACAAGAAAAAAAACAAATTGGTATTTTTTGTAAATAAACGGCTTTGGTGTTGTACAAGCTGTGAAAGATATCTTGCCTAAAAATGTTTTCGTTGCAATTTTTCTATCTTCGCACGCATATTTTGAATTTTAAAAATTGATGCAATTTGTATTTTATTCAAGAAAAACACTGCATGCGCTATTTTTTACGCATCTCTCCGGTTGTTTTGGTAAATAATATAGTGATTTTTTAGGTACCAACTTTAAAATCTTTTGATAGTATACATATATAATTGACTTGAATTAAAGGAGCGTCGAGCGTTGATGAAAATATATCCATAAAATGAATTTTTTTTAGGAAACATCTCCCTGCAGAGTTAGAACAGGGGGAGTAACAATTTGTATAGAACTTTGTCATTTCTGGATTTTTAAGTACGAACATTGTAGGCTATTGATAACGATCAAAAATGATGTGTTTTAACATTTTTGAAATATCATTCCTTTGTCGGTTAAAATGGGTATGAAAGTTTTTATGGAAAAATCTTTATTTTTAAAGTTGTTTCTAAATATGGGAGTTTGTAATTAGGCTTTTGATTACCCGGAAAAATACGAAACGTCAGTTACGAAGGGATTTTGGGAAAACTCCCACCCTTAAGGGGTAGCAGGGGGGTGAAATTTTATATGGTACTTCGTCACTTCTAGACTTAAAAGTATGTAAATTGGTACTAACTCTAACACGAACGCCGTTTCTAATAAAAAATAATAACAAATAAAATACGACAAAATAAAAATACGAGTCAAATGAAAAACATCTTAAAACCTTTGTCAAATTCTAGTTCATGTAAGAAAATAATCAACAAAATCTTTAATTATTTACAACAAAACTATTACTTTCTAAATATTCTAGTGCTTACTTAAAACTAAAAAATACGAAATAAAATAAAATAAAAAAAAAATCAAATCGACTTGAAAACTAATTAACTTAAAATTATAAAATTATATTTTTTGTACATACAATAAATTATTCAACAAAATAAAATAAAAAAAAGTACGAAACAAATTGGGCGTTAACAATTTTTTTTTGAGGTCGGTGCCATAACTTAACCTACCAAATATATTAGGTTCCTAATTTGATTAGCCCCTTTTTTTTATTTCGTTTTTGTTGGTTAATTTAGTGCATGTACAAAAATATTTTTTCATGAAATGTAGTGATTTTTTTATAATTTGGTTTATTTTTTTTTAAATACCATTTTATGTTGAAGTTGGTTAAAAATATTAATAAACAAGCACGTTTAGATGAAGGTCTTCCTTAAATTAATGGGCTTTATTTATGGACCCTGCCCGACAAGCTTCTTTTGTATAAAGTAAATTTGGCGAAATGTTTATGTATAGCTTGCCTTATTTAAATTTTTTCGCTCTTTTAAAAACGAAAATTAAGACACCGGAAAACAATACGCTTACGCAAAAGCTAAATGATATTTTCATTTTAATTGGATTAATTTAAAGCTTTAAAAAACGTGTAAAAATTATTGTCCAACATGATTTAAACCAAAATTGATGATGATATCTAAAAATAAAGATTAAAAACACCTATTATATATATATATATATATATATATATAATATATATATATATATATATATATATATATATATATATATATATATATATATATATATAAAATATATATATATATATATATATATATATATATATATATATATATATATATATATATATATATATATATATATATATATATATATATATATATATATATATATATATATATATATAATATATATATATATATATATATATAATATATATATATATATATATATATATATATATAATATATATATATATATATATATACACCTATTAATTATTTTACAAAATTTAACGTCGATTTTCGTAAAGTAAATTTTTAAATCAATCAAATCAATAACCTGACTTTATCGATTATTTCTTAATGCGATTTTGCATTAACCGTCGCCGCTGTGTTGCCACGTTTTAAATGGAATTTTTCTTGGATTTTCCGTTGCTATGCTTGCGCAAGTGTCTCAAAATGGGGGTGGTTCCTTTCCTTTCAGCCTACATGGTACTGGGGTAGACGACAGGCTCTCGCTAACTGGCCTCGTCTTTAATGGCTGCTTTGCGAAATCACGTTAAAACATCTGTGTTTTTTCCATTTTCTGTTTTTAAGTTTGTTTGCCATACTACAATCACCTATTTTTAGTATCATGGATCTTTAGATCAAATTTCTATTATCAGGTATGTTTAAATTCTAATTTTGTGATACATTCCATTTTGTTTTAATTTTCAAATCTTATTTTATCCAACTCATCCTAGTAATTTTGGGCTTTCTTTATAGCGATGTTCAGGGGCTATGTCATTTGTAAAAGCTAGCTGATGAAGATTTCCTGTCGCTAAAAGCCAATAACTCGCATTTATGGTAAGTTAATTAAACTACGTAAAATACCCATTTTGTTATCACTGTTTTGACTTTTGAGCGTTCTAATACCGGGTTTTGTTTTTTCTGTTTCTCTGTTTTCTCCGATTTTCTCCGTTTTCTCCGTTTTTTTGGTTTTCCATCTTTAATGGTTTTGGGTTTGGAAACTTACCACGTGATATGCCGTCACTGTGACAAAGCAAGGCTTTGGCTCCTGCAGGATCTACGTCATCGAGCCGCCATTTGCTCCAAATAGAGTCAACAACAGGTAGTACCTTACCTTTTTTATCTAATAACCAAGCCCTTCATAGCTTTTTTAACATTTTAACAATTTTTTATTTGTCATTAATTAGTTATCTTTCATCCTTACAAAAGGATAATTTTCTCTATTGTCTTAAATTCCTATTATTTTAAATAATGTATATTAATTAAAAATTGTAAAGAACTATTTCTGGACTGGCGGTTAGTGTTTTATTTTGAATAATGGTGTTATTTGCGCTATATAATATACATACTTGATCATGTATATGATATTAGGCGTTTTTATTTGAAAAACAACGTTACGTTACTTAATTTATAATTTAATGCGTCAGAAAGGTTCAAATAAATAGTTTAGTTAAAAATATGTATTTTTTATAAATGTTATCAACATTAAGTAAGTTCAGTTTTTAAGGATACAACATTGCATTAATTTAAACTGGTTTAGGTTGTAAAAAAAAGGGGTAAGCAATAAAAAGTTTATTTATAGTGACTGACTGTTTATGAATCCAACTACCTATTTTTGATATATTTATATTTGGTTAGAGATCTAATAATAACAACTTATTTTTCTGAAGTTGGTTCATTTCGGTGTTTTAAACCAATTTAACACATAAATAACTAAATATAAAAAATAAACACCGTGGCGCCTAGTTTTTTTCTTTGTAAAGCAAATTCTTACCCATGGCATTCTGCTCTACACGGCGAACAGCTAAGCCGAAGGCAATAATAACCTATTTTGTAACTCTAAAAATAGGTTAAAAAATATATATATATATATATATATATATATATATATATATATATATATATATATATATATATATATATATATATATATATATATATATATATATATATATATATATATTATGTGTGTGTGTGTGTGTGTGTGTGGCGGCTGGTTAGTTGGACTGTAGCCTTCCTCACAGACACAATGTGTTAAATTTTTGGTCACTTTTTTAATTACACCGTCTCCAATTTTGATAATTATTTTGCATCGACGGGCCAGACAATCAGAACATTGAAGCGAGAGAAAACGAAGCCACATAAAAAATAAAAACTAACTTGAATCTTTAGTTCATAATAAATTTTACAAATTTAATTCAAAAGAAAAAAATGCCTGAATGCCCTTTTTCCTCGAATCGATCAAAATGTTGCCAGGTGAATGCTGTTTTTAAATTTTAAGGAATTACCCAAATATAAGTCATTGTATAAGTTTTTGATATTTATTATATTCTTAACTTTAATTTGGGCTTTAAGTAACTTCTTCTTCTTCTTTCTCCCTGGGAGCCGTCTTGATTCACTACCGGAGGCAGCGCAGTCTGTTGGGCTTTTTGTGCCTAATCTCCCATTATCTTTTATACCAATCCTCCCATTAATCCCTCTACAAGTCTGTATAACCCCGAGACTGGATAGTTGATATATTCCTGTGGGCTTATTTTCGGTTGCCCAAATAATACCTGTCTTTTGTAATTCAACGCTTCACATTCTGCAACTTGGATTTCTATTGTATAAGCCTATCTTTAGTAAGTATGGTCTTAGGTTATCGTGCCCTGTTAGCAGCTGTACTGTTATGGGAAGTTCTAAAAAAAAAAAAATTTAAACTCTGTTTTTAAGCCTTGAAAATCGTAATTATTCGTTTTTTTTTAAATTTTAAATTGTTTATATTTTAAAAACGATCAAACCTAAAGAAAACATTTAAACAACCTTTTTGGTTTAAAAAAATCTTAAATTTTGCAACTTGTTTAAAAAAATTGTTTTAAAAAATTAGGACCACTTCTCGCGTCGGCGACTTCTTAAACCTTATTCTGAAATGTCTTACGAAAGTAATAAAAAAATCATGAGAATATTTTTCTAAAAAACCCGCGGTTTTGCCCAGTCTAAATTATTATTAAACATTGCAGGATGCAAATACTTTGCCTTAGATTAAATTAGATTTACAGATCGTTTAGTATTCCAATTTCGAGAATTACGTTATTTCCAAGAAATAAGTTTAAAGTAAAGTAATTACTATAAAAATATATATTTGAATTTTTTTATACTTCGGTTATTAAGACCAATTTAATGTCAGCAGGCTAAGCAAAGAAGAAATATTAATAAAAAAGGGTTGCATGTTCTGACGAGGGTCTCCTTAATATTAATGAGCGATATTTATGTACCCAGTTCGTCAAGGTTCTTTTGTAAAATGTAAATTAGGCAAAATGTTTTTCCCGAAATGCTTTCGTCAAAACATCGTGGATGAAAACCTGACTAGGCAAAAGCTATTTAAAGATAAGGACACGTATTCTTGGACATAGCAAGATATACAGTCTGTCTCAAATTCCACCTATATTTTTGGTATATATTTGCAAGAGACATTTATTTATCACTTTGTAAAATTCAAAAAATACTTTTTTTTAAACTGTTAATCTAATAAAATACTTTTGTGGGAATACCTGGCACACAAACACATTTTAAAAAGAAAATTTACCGCCTTAAAATAGTAGACAACAAGTTAACAAACTGTAGCAAAAGAGAAGTTTATCAGAAAGATAAAAAACGTTTTTGTTAGTACGCAAATCTTCATATTATCAAATTGCCATCTTTTTTTTTTTTTAAGATGGTTTAGATCTGGTTTGGTCAAAATATTTTTTTACTAAAACACAAATAATATTTTTTGAAAAATATTATTGCTTTTGTTTGCAAAATACATATTTATGTCATACCTTTTTAAGGGAAATTGACACGGGGTTCATTGATGAGCCGTCAGGCCGGCGTTGCCAAACGTATTGTTAAAAAATATTTTTAAATAAAATGTTTTAAAATGTTTAGTGGTAAGTGGGGTATGATTAAAAAGGGAATTTTAGAAGCTATTTCAATATCAAAAAATCAAGGATGGCCGTCATATTAAAATCGAAAATTTTGTTAGTAACTGAAAAACAAAACAAATTGTACCAATATGTTAGTTGCCAAAAAGTGTCCGGTTAATGTCACGGTAAAAACATGTTTAAATTAAAACAAATGAGTAACAAGCAAAAATAAAAATCGACGATTTTTACTTTTTGTTAATATCCTCAGAATTTAATTTTTAAGAAAAACTTAACAGCATTGTCTAAATCAGCATTGAATCCTTTAAAACTTTCCCCATTAAAACAATTTAGATTACTCAGAAAACACTCAGTTTTTTTGTACCCCAATTATTCCAAGTCCACTTAACTGTCAGCAATTCTTCGTATGCAAAGAAAAAATATTAATAGTCAAACAAAGCACGTTCTGATGAGGATCTCTTTAAAATTAATGAGGGAAATTTATGGACTCTGTTCACAAAGATTCTTTTGTATAAAGTAAATTAAGCAAAATATTTCTGGATAGCTTGCTTAATTAAAAATCATTTGCACTCTTTAAAATGAAATGAACACTTTCGTGATGATATTTTAATTTAATTCGTTTAATTTCCGAAATATATACTAATAACATTAAAAAAATGTGTTTTGGCGGGCATAAAACACTATTGTTATTTTTATTTTATTGTTTGTGTTGTGTAAACCAGGGGTCTCCAAACTTTCCAGCCTTAGGGCCATACTGATTACTCCAGTAAGTTCCGAGGCCAAAACCATATTATCATTGTTGCCGGTGGTAAGAAGTGAAATAGTCCACTGATGAAAAAGAAAGTTCGAAAAAGTACGCAACGTTTAAAAAGGCTGCAAATCGGACTAAAGTCCGCAAAACGGCAACACTGCATATTATTAATTTTCCTGTCATTATCTGTAATTTCTAGATTAGTCGTAGAGTACGAGCCATGAGGAGTAACGTGACAGACATCTGGTGGACACAAGCGGAAATAGGTAGTACCTTCTATCGCTAGCAGATGGCGCTAATAGCACGTACAGAATAATCTTGTTGGTTCGAGAAAGTTCTGGTATCTTCCACTCACTTCTAGATGGCAGTAATTGGAATATATAAGAAGGCTAGTGGCGCAACCACAAGCCAGTTCCTATGACACTGTTGTTAAATAAAATATTGCATACCTCCTTAAAACGTGTTTGTGCGTGTTTAATTTTAAGACATCTTTATAACAGTATTTTGATTTGAATTGTTGCTTTTGTGTGTGAATTAGTAGTATGGAAAAGAAGCGAAAAATTGATAGTGAATGTAGAAAATTCAAAGATCAGTGGAACATTCAGTATTTCGTAATTGAGTCCAGTAACAAGGCTCTATGTTTGATTTGCAATGAAAGCATAGCCGTTCTCAAAGAATATAACATTAAACGTCATTATGAAACAAAACATTTTCAAAATTACTCAAAATATACAGGAAGTTTGCGGACAGAAAAATTTTGAAGCCATGCAGCGCGGATTGAAATAGCAGCAATCTTCATTTACAAAACTCAAAACTGAACAAGAGGCTGCAACTCGTGCCAGCTTTCGTGTGGCTCTTGAAATTGCAAAACGTGGAAAACCATTCACCGATGGAGAAATGATCAAAGAATGCATAATTGCAGTAGCCGAAGAAATGTGCCCTGAAAAGGTAAATTTATTAAAAACTGTCAGTATGTCAGCAAACACTGTGGCTCGAAGGGTAGAAAACATCGCTGAAAATATATCCTCTCAAATGTTCGACAAAAATGGACATTTTGAGTGGTTTTCTTTGGCCTTGGAGGAGTCAAGGGATGTGTCAGATACTGCTCAGGTGTTGATTTATATTCGAGGAGTAGATAAAAGCTATGAAGTGCACGAAGAACTTCTTGATATGTATAGTATTCATGGCACAACTACTGGTACAGATATTTTTAAAGGAGTTGAAATGGCCATTAATCAAAAGAACCTTCGATGGAAAAACTTGAAATGTATTACAACTGATGGAGGCAAAAACATGAGTGGGAAAGATAAAGGAGTGGTCGCTCTTGTGTCAAAGGCTGTAGAAAATGACGGTGGTTCAAAACCATTAGTCTTACATTGTATCATTCATCAACAGTCTTTGTGCGGAAAATGTTTGGATATGTCTGACGTTCTGAAACCAGTCATATCAACTGTTAATTTTATCAGATCTTTTGGGCTGAATCACCGACAATTCCGACAATTTATTGAAGAGATTGGAGAAACTGACTTACCTTATCATACTACCGTACGCTGGCTTAGTTGTGGGAAAGTCCTTCAGCGCTTTTTTGAACTTCGAGCGTGATCAAAATTTTTTTTGAATGAAAAGCATCGCCCTCTTACTGAATTACAAAACAACGCATGGCTGTGGAAGTTAGCATTCTATGTTGATTTGACAAAACATGTGAACGAACTGAATTTGGGTTGCAAGGAGAAAACCAGCATCTTCCTGATTTATACACTAATATCAAATCATTCCGGAAGAAATTGAGACTGTTTCAATCACAACTACGAAGTAAATGTTTTTCACATTTTAAAACATGTGAAATATTCGGCCACACTACTGAGACTGAGTTTCCTATCGATTTTGCAATCGAAACTTTGAGTGCTTTGAAGATAAATTTTGATACTCGTTTCTCGGACTTTGATGCCATTGCGAATCAAAATAAGATTTTTCAGAATCCTTTTGATACTGACATTGAAACCCTAGCCCCGGAACTTCAAAAATGATTGATCTACAATGCAGTGATATAATTAAGAACAAATATCAAAACTCATCTTTGTTGGAATTTTATAAGAGTCTTCCACTGACACAATTTGATAATTTGCATAAATTTGCTCGTGGTCTGTTTTCTGTTTTTGGTACTACTTATTTGTGTGAGAAAACCTTCTCCAAAATGAAGTACACAAAAAATGTTTACAGATCGAAATTAACTGATGAGCATCTTAAATCTCTTTTAATAATTGGTACAAGTAAAATTAGTCCACAACTACAAACTATTGTCAGTGGAAAATCTCAATTACATAAATCTTATTAGTATTTCATATGTCATTATGTTTGTTATAAGTTATGTGATTATTTAAAATGTATAAAATGTTAGTTGGATTCATTTCAATAATTTGTTAGTTATTATATACTGAAGTAAAATTTTCTGCATATTATACATGTCTTTACTCATTACAATTCTGTGTTTCTTTATCCAACTTATCACAAAAACAATAACAATAAGCCTACAAGAATGCTATGAGTTAGCGGAGCTAGCCCATGACCATATCAATGTAGATGTCATATTAATAATTATTCAACATAAAATTAGAATACTTCAGTAAACTAAATTTAATTTGCTATAAAAATTATTTGTTCTCTAAAAGAAGTTTTCAAGTATGCTAGCTCTCCGCGGGCCGGACAAAATCTGTCCGCGGGCCGGATGTGGCCCTCGGGCCGTAGTTTGGAGACCCTTGGTGTAAACCATAATCACCAAGTTTATAAAGAAATGATAATACAAAATCGAATCTTACAACTGTCAAAATGGCATAAATCAGAAGTGACATCTGTCAAAACAATATCTGTTTAAATTAGATCTGTCAAAAAGATACATCTTTCAAAATAATATGTTAAAAAAGACATCAATCAGAAATGGCAACTGAGAAAATCGTTAAAATGTCATTTTTCATAATGGCATTTGTCAAAAATGACATCAGTTAAAATGATATTTTCCAAAAATTATAACTTTTACAAATTACCTTTATTATCGCGTTCTTTTATTTTTTTTTTAAATTTGATCCTACTATGTTAACAAATTACCATGACTTACAAAGTCTGGCAAAATGAGACCTAATCTTGACCAAATATTAAACCAAGTTTAGTTTTATTCGGTTGTCGTGGTTTTTAGTTGGGCTTTTTTTACATTAATCCCCTTAAAGCCTATAACTTAAACAATATTATTCAATATTATATATTTTTTTATTTGAAGCCTCTTTTGTTTATCTATTTCTTTAAAACAAAATGGCCCAAAAAATCTGAGTGTGTAATTTTAAAGGTCAAAAATATTTTTTTTAAGTTCATAACTCTACTCAATAATGTAGCGACGGTAAGTAAAAAGCGTATTGTATGTCTCCATTAAACACGTTTGAAATTTGAACCAAAAAAAAACATTATCTTAAGTATTTTGAAGCAAAATGGATAAAGTTAGTGATGAAAGTATACTGTCATTTACTGCGCGGTAACAAAATTTCAGCAAATTTTGTAATGTGTTGCCCACATACAGACTGATAAATCGGTGTGTGGGTAGGCAACATATTATACTTTCCACAGTGCCGAAGTCCCGTTTTCGTGTGCGACGGCGCACGCGTATTGTTTCATACGAGCCGCGCCGTATTAATTTCGATTATTTTGCCTTGTGTGATTTTATTTTGTGGTTGCAAAAGTTTTCGAATTAATAAAATCCTTCTAATTTTGGTAATTAGTGTTTATTAAATTGCGACTATAATTTTGTGTTTATTGTTGGTTACTTATAATATCGTAACGTCATCCTATGTTTCTTCTTCACATCAACGATCCCTCTTTCACAAGCAGTCCTATTATTAGTTTTGCTGACAATAGTATCCTCCACCCCAATATTAAATTTCTTAAGCCAACCTATAGGCCAAATTTGGAAAACACGCGCAGGTCATTGCAAATATCTTTTTAACAAGACCTTAAACTAATCTTGTTGGGCTTTAAAAATCTTGTCCAGTTTAACGCTCTAAGAATAACCTTAACTAGCACAAACACATTACATTTATAGCCTCAGATGCTTCAGAAAAGCTTAAATTCCTCTTTCGAGCCAGAAAGTTTCTTTCCGTCTAATCTTTATAGGCTGTATGTATTCCAAATCAGACCATCTTTAGAATATTGTTCTCATGTTTGGGGAATGGCGTTTCCTTCAACTTTTATCATTTTTGATTTTATTCAAAAAAAAGAGCTGGTCGTCTTATTAATAAAAGCTTCGTTCTCTTACCCACCGAAGGGGATATGTTGCATTTTTATAAGTATTTTCAGGGCTTCTGCTTCGAGGAGTTGGCAAGTATAATTTCTCTCACAGCTCCTAACAGAGCAACACGTAGTGCCACTTTTATGCATTTACAACTTAAGAGGCTCCGAACTCTCCCGCTTTCTTCGTTCCGTCATTTCCAGAGTGTACAGACTGGAATCTGCTACCCGCAGAAGTTATTCTTCCTCCAAATTTCCAAATATTTAGGTCTTGTGTAAATAAACTCCCTCTTACCCCACCTAAGACACCCGCGGTACGTTAGTTAAGGTTAGTTTAAAAATATTGTGTACAAATACCAAAAAGCAAATAAAATATTTTATATGTAATAAACTGTTGGGCAAAAGAAAGTTTTGTTATATTTTATAAATTTAAACATTGGTCCTTGAAACAGATAAATAGTGGTTCTGTTCAAAAATTTTACACATTTTTCACTGAAATTGCTGTATAAATAAAAATAAACTACTACTTTGCAGGCTCCCCCGTGTGTTGTTTTAAAACTTATTTGACTTATAGTTGCACCTGTCATTTTCAGCCCTTAACAATAAAATTCGAGCGACTTTAATTTGAACTTAGTGAATCTTGCTAAAGAAAATAAAATGATATTTATTTTTATCTTGGAATATCCCATGATCGCTTAAGGCATCAGTGCTTACATACCATGGGTGCAAGAGGCAGTTTATTAATGTGAAACTTAAAGATTTGGAGGTTACTCACATTACGCAGTTCGGGGCTCTTTAGATGATATGGAGGGTGTTAATTAAGAGTGCATTTACGCTACACCTTAGGGGTCGGGTCGGGCGAAAGGACGCGGAGACGTTGGACGCAGTCTAACTCCCAGTACCACAATTTTCGTATAGTCGCATTAAAAATATTATATTTTATTTAGGTTCTTCCATATTCGGTGTATGGATGTGATGTTGTTTCCGATTGCAAGCCTACAGGAGATAACGTTTTTCGGTAACTATTTTTCACTTAAATGACATAAATTATACACCATTTTAAAGGTAAGGAAATAATCTATGCCTCTGCTGTAACGGATTTTTAAAATATAAGTCGGGTTAAGAGAAAAGAGTATCTAAACATAACCGATTTTAGGGTGACTTTCACTCAAGGAAATATTAAAAACTAAATCCAAATTTAAAAAACTATTACAGCAGAAGCCTAGATTTAAGTGTTGGCTTTCACATAGTTTTTGAAAGTTATCGATAACTTATAATGTTTTTGAGAAAAACATTATGCCCCGAACCCCAAATTGGGTCCCATTTTCGTGGCGCGAATGGACTCTTAAGTAAGTACAATAATTTTATATATTTAAGACAAAAAGTTCATAATTTTTTTTCGTAAAAATTTTAAATATCCTTTACCCAATTATGTTGTGATTTGGCGGTCTTATTTGGCTCTAATTTAACTAAGTTTGTTAAGTCCATTGGCGTCTCGAGCGGCGCCAAAACAAATATTTTTAAGAAAAATGTATGCCACTGACTTTTGTACAATTTTTATATTTTCTCTGAATTGAGCAAATAAAAATAGAGATTTCTTGTCCCTTAAATATTTTCTGTATCCTGCTTAGTTTCCGAAAAAAAAAACTTTGGACAGTCCAAGAATGCTGAGACCTAAATACTAACGTACTGTGAGTGTCTTAAATGTGATGAGAAGGAATTTGTTCACATGGGGCCTAAATATTTGGAGATTGGGCGAAAAAGGGAAAACTTAAGCAGGAAGCAGGTTTCATAGTCTGGGCATTCTAGGGATAAAGAAACAAAAAAAGCGGGAAGTTCAGGGCCTCTCTAGTTTAACTGTAGGAGGATGCATAAAAGTTGCACTACGGGTTGCTCTATTGGGAGCTACCAGAGGAGGGATAATAACGGAAGCCTTGAAAATACCTATAGAAGGGCAACAGAACCCGTACAGCCCGTCGGTGGGCAAAATCAGAAACCTTTTCTATAAGGGTGAGATCAATAAGAAGACAAACAGCTCTTTTTTAAATGGAATCAAGAATGTTAAGAGTGGTAGTAGACGCAACAAATATGAGAACAATTTTACAAAGAGGGTCCTGTTTGGAATACATACAGAGTATACAGGGTGGAAGAAGTGAAATACTTTTTGGCTCAAAAGAGGAATTTAGGCTTTTATGAAGCTTCTAAGGCTATGGATGTAATTAAAAAAACCTTTAATTGCATATTCCTGACCCACACAAGGAACAAGGGGAAACGTTTCTTTTGAAATTTATTTTTGTGTGTGGTCCATGGTAATGCAATTAGGTGGATTTTATTTCTTTTTTCCGAAAACTAAAAAAGATACAAAAAAATGGGGTAGACGCTATTTAACATATTTACGAAAAATCACTTTTTCCAAGTTTAATACTCTGTAACTTAAAAATGAAGAATTTGCGTACCCATGTGCATATAAAGTTTTTGTCTTAAAACTAATCTTAAAATTTTCTGTTAAATTTATTGTACAGGGTTTTCCCGTATAATTGCGCACCCCTTTAAAATCTTTATTTTTATAGATAAAAAAAAAATAGTTTATATGAAAGTTGCAGGATTCATGAAGATTTTCATGGTGTAAGATAGAAAAACAAATGATGATAGGAAAATTAACAAATCACTATCAAATTCGTTTTTTTAAATGGAACACCCTGTATATGATTGAAAATTCAAATTCTGCTAATCTTCCTCTATTCAAATATATATAACTTATCTATGTTCGGATAAACGAGTTGCAAGTTATTTGAATTTAAAATCTGTTCTTATAAGCCATAGTTAGCCATGGATACAACCCAAAATTGACTTGTCAAAATTTTTATTTTTGTTTGGTTTCCAAGACGAACCATGGCTAACGCGACTTATCTTTGCCAAATTTTGGGTTGTATCCATGGCTAACTATGGCTTATAAGAACAGAATTTAAATTCAAATAACTTGAAACTCGTTTATCCATAGATAAGTTATATATATTTGAAAAGAGGAAGATACAGAATTTGAATTTTCAATCATATGGGTGTTCCATTTAAAATAACGAAGTTGATAGTGATTTGTTAATTTTCCGATCATCATTTGTTTTTCTATCTTACACCATAAAAATCTTTATGAAAAATCCTGCAACTTTCATATAAACTATTTTTTTCTATCTATAAAAATAAAGATTTTAAAGGGGTGCGCAATTATACGGGAAATCCCTGTACATACTTATTTAACACCCCATAGAAAGAAATGCATAAGAATTTTTGTGTTGCTCCATAGAAAGCTACAGCTAGAGATTATATGGCTTAAATATATTTTTTACCACGCTATTTTTAGCTTAACATGTATCTATGTAACGAAATGTTTTATTGTAATTTTAACTTTTTTATTTCAAGAAGTCTGAATGAGTTGAAAAGGGGTCTAGATCCAATAACAATACAATTATTTTATAACTTTGTTCTAAGGTCCTGACTAGGATCATAAAAATAAAAAGAAAAAAATATGTAGATTAGTTTTCAGATTGAGTGTATACCATTCACAGAACTACGATAAATAACATTCTTCTCTATCGATGTAATTAAAAGAAAACTCTTACCACTGAAATATATGTCAAGCAGATAAATGGTGCAATTATGGTACCATGGATGTCCCTCCAGCATTTTTCATGCAGTTTAAAAACATTGTTGAAATTATTAGGTCAAACGTATTACAAAGGCCCGCTTTTAAGTTTTATGTGAAATAATTTATGATTTCGAAAAAAAACTAATGGAAATATTGAGAAAACATATTTAAAACTTTTTATTTTAAATAAAAAATCTTTAAAAAAATTGTACTAAAAATTCATTAAAAATCCTAAAATCAAAACAAAATTTAATTAAAAAAAAAATAAATGGAAATGAACAAAATTGAGATTTATTGACACACATTTTGAAACTTTTTAAATCATTCCAAAATTTTTTAAAACTTTCTAGATTATTTTGGATTGATTTTAACAGTTGCACACATTTTTGAACTTTCCACATCATTTTAGAAATTTTTAGAATTTTCTAGATCATTTTAGAAGCATTCTAAAACATTCTAGATCGATTACAACAATTGCACACATTTTGAAACTTTTTAAATCATTCCAAAATTTTTTAAAACTTTCTAGATTATTTTGGATTAATTTTAACAGTTGCACACATTTTTGAACATTCTACATCATTCTAGAAATTTTTAGAATTTTCTAGATCATTTTAGAAGCATTCTAAAACATTCTAGATTGATTACAACACTTGCACACATTTTGAAACTTTTTAAATCATTCCAAAATTTTTTAAAACTTTCTAGATTATTTTGAATCGATTTTAACAGTTGCACACATTTTTGAACATTCTACATCATTCTAGAAATTTTTAGAATTTTCTAGATGATTTTAGAAGCATTCTAAAACATTCTAGATCGATTACAACAATTGCACACGTTTTGGAACTTTTTAAATCATTCCAAAATTTTTTAAAACTTTCTAGATTATTTTGGATCGATTTTAACAGTTGCACACATTTTTGAACTTTCTACATCATTCTAGAAATTTTTAGAATTTTCTAGATCATTTTAGAAGCATTCTAAAACATTCTAGATCGATTACAACAATTGCACACGTTTTGAAACTTTTTAAATCATTCCAAAATTTTTTAAAACTTTCTAGATTATTTTGGATCGATTTTAACAGTTGCACACATTTTTGAACTTTCTACATCATTCTAGAAATTTTTAGAATTTTCTAGATCATTTTAGAAGCATTCTAAAACATTCTAGATCGATTACAACAATTGCACACGTTTTGAAACTTTTTAAATCATTCCAAAATTTTTTAAAACTTTCTAGATTATTTTGGATCGATTTTAACAGTTGCACACATTTTTGAACTTTCTACATCATTCTAGAAATTTTTTAGAATTTTCTAGATCATTTTAGAAGCATTCTAAAACATTCTAGATCGATTACAACAATTGCACACGTTTTGGAACTTTTTAAATCATTCCAAAATTTTTTAAAACTTTCTAGATTATTTTGGATCGATTTTAACAGTTGCACACATTTTTGAACTTTCTACATCATTCTAGAAATTTTTAGAATTTTCTAGATCATTTTAGAAGCATTCTAACACATTCTAGATCGATTACAACAATTGCACACGTTTTGAAACTTTTTTAAATCATTCCAAAATTTTTTAAAACTTTCAGATTATTTTGGGTCGATTTTAACAGTTGCACATTTTTGAACTTTCTACATCATTCTAGAAATTTTTAGAATTTTTAGATCATTTTAGAAGCATTCTAAAACATTCTAGATCGATTACAACAATTGCACACGTTTTGAAACTTTTAAATCATTCCAAAATTTTTTAAAACTTTCTAGATTATTTTGGATTGATTTTAACAGTTGCACACTATTTTGAACTTTCTACATCATTCTAGAAATTTTTAGAATTTTCTAGATCATTTTAGAAGCATTCTAAAACATTCTAGATCGATTACAACAATTGCACACGTTTTGAAACTTTTTAAATCATTCCAAAATTTTTTAAAACTTTCTAGATTATTTTGGATCGATTTTAACAGTTGCACACATTTTTGAACTTTCTACATCATTCTAGAAATTTTTAGAATTTTCTAGATCATTTTAGAAGCATTCTAAAACATTCTAGATCGATTACAACAATTGCACACGTTTTGAAACTTTTTAAATCATTCCAAAATTTTTAAAACTTTCTAGATTATTTTGGATCGATTTTAACAGTTGCACACATTTTTGAACTTTCTACATCATTCTAGAAATTTTTAGAATTTTCTAGATCATTTTAAAGCATTCTAAAACATTCTAGATCGATTACAACAATTGCACACGTTTTGAAACTTTTAAATCATTCCAAAATTTTTAAAACTTTCTAGATTATTTTGGATCGATTTTAACAGTTGCACACATTTTTGAACTTTCTACATCATTCTAGAAATTTTTAGAATTTTCTAGATCATTTTAGAAGCATTCTAAAACATTCTAGATCGATTACAACAATTGCACACGTTTTGGAACTTTTTAAATCATTCCAAAATTTTTTAAAACTTTCTAGATTATTTTGGATCGATTTTAACAGTTGCACACATTTTTGATCTTTCTACATCATTCTAGAAATTTTTAGAATTTTCTAGATCATTTTAGAAGCATTCTAAAACATTCTAGATCGATTACAACAATTGCACACATTTTGAAACTTTTTAAATCATTCCAACATTTTTTTAAAACTTTCTAGATTATTTTGGATCGAATTTAACAGTTGCATACATTTTTGGAACTATCTAGATCATTTCAGAAATTTTCAGAACTCCACAACCACCCACTTCCACCTATCACGATCAAGTTCCCTTACTTGCAAGTGCAGACCTAGGGCTACCTACAACCATAACTATTAGTGGGTGGCGGTGGGTAGTTATGAAGAAAACGATTTCCATACAAACACACAGTTTTCTTTTATACAGGGTATCCGTAAACCACATCAGGAAACTTAAGGTAGTAATTCTACATTAAAAAAAATTCTGGTAACTTATGTGAGAAAATGTCGAAATCTCCACCATTACCAAGATACAGGGATGTGAAATATCATTTTTTGTTGAATTTTTTGGCACATATATTTTATTATTTAACCGAATAAGTTAATATTTGGTATAAGAAACAAATTTGGTTGACTTTACAATTTTAAGATCAAATTCGTTAATTTTTATTCCGCTAGAGGGCACTTTACCTGAAACATAACATTAATTTCCTTTATAACTTTTCTATTTCAACAAATATATTCAAACAGAGTATAACATGTTAGAGGTAATTATAAACTAAAAAAATAATGTTCTCCTGATTAATGTCGAAAATCCTTACCGTTCAGCCAGAAAATCGACTTCAAAGTTTTTATGCGTTTGAAATCGCCTTGCTTAAAATTAACATTATTAAGGGTTTGTTGTTATACCAAATAACAACTTACGGCCGAGTGATGATCGCGTTGTTAAATTTAGCAATGGACTTAGCAATAGTTAAAAGTTAACAAGGATTTGGAATGTTTAATAAAACGTCAAAAAGTCAGTGTTACTCAATAATTTTAGTAGCCAACCTGTCAAAATCTGACATTTTGTTAAACATTCTAAATCGTTGTTATTTTTTAACAATTGCTAAGTCCATTGCTAAATTTAACAACGCGATCATCACTCGGCCGTAAGTCGGTTAAAGAATAAAATAAATATGCCAAAAAAATTAAACAAAAAATGATATTTTACATCCCTGTATCTTGGTAATGGTGGATATTTTGACATTTTCTCACATAACTTACTAGCATTTTTTTAAATGTAGAATTACTACCTTAAGTTCCCTAACGTTGTTTCCGAACACCCTGTATATGTAATTAGATACAGGACTTATTGTAACACGACGTACATTTCATAGTATACGTATTTGCGTAAAAACGTAGGAGGGAGTTAAACGAACATTTAATGCCCTATATTTAATTTAATATTTAGTTTGTAAAACCAGCAATAATAAACCAAAATCATTTATTTAAATTAATTTTGTCAACTGAATAAAGAGCCACTCAAAACAAGCTGTATAATTGAAAAGTGAAATGAGTATTCCAACAATAATATCATTATCGATAAGAATATTCATTGTCTTTATTTTATATAAATTTGTAAATTGGTTTTTCTGTGAAACGGAACAGACTAAACAAAAGCCAAAGTTTTGCCATTGTTGTTTTTTTTCAACGTTTGTCATTTATTGTTTTGGACTACATGCTCCAGCTTTTCAAACAAAATGATCAAGATTAATGAACTTAAGAGTGAATGTTAGCAAGTTTGTCATCAAAAAAAGGTTTTTTTTTGTTTTTAATTTCGTTCAACAAAATAGGTAATTGTTAATTTTTTTTGATATACTCTAACTTTTAGAAGTATTTTTAAACCAGTTAACAAGGCCGTGTCTAGGTATACCCGCACGCTTGGCGGGGCTTAACATTTGTGCTCCCCCAAACACCAGGGGATTTGGGGAGTATGGAGTACCCCCCAACAAAAACGAGGATTCTGGGGGTTATTTCCCGGAAATTATTCAGGGTGAGCATATAAGCGAGGTAAGCGGCTAGGATATTGTGAAAACCCGACGATGATATCTTTGCTCGTTTTAAACTTATAGCGAATTAAAGTTTTTTTTTACGCGCAGAGTCAAAAATTATGTACCGCCATCTAGCGTTCTGCCTTAGAATGTCTAATTAACATTATTATAGTTGATTTCTCAAGCTGCTAATAAGATACATCCTGTTGTCATAATTAATAAATTAATACTTAAACTAATAGATCCCAGCATCAAAGGATGATTATTTATTTTCTTAGGATAATTATTTATTAACGAATTTCTTTAAAAATTTTAAAAGATGGTCTGAAAAGGACCGATTTTAAACCCAAACATATTAGGTTCCTAATGCCTCGATAGGTGTTCAAACTGCTTTCCATCACATTCCAAACAACTAAACTTCTTTGGGTGGATAAAACTGCTGTTTCGATTTCAGCAGCTGGAAAAGATTACTGGCATCGCGGATTCTATTTTCCATATCATGTCTAGTTGTGGGTGGAGTTTGGTCCCAATCTTTTTTAAAAAGATAAGAAGTCGAGACATGTTAAATCGGGTGACCTGGCCGGCCAAAGAAATAGACTTCCCCTTCCGATCCAGCGCCCTTGAAAATAATTATTAATATGATCCCGCACGAAACGGGAAAAATGTGCTGGACACCCGTCCAATTGGAAATACATGGTCCGTCTCACTTCCAATGTCATTAAAATGGGAAAAGCATTTTATTAAAAACCCAAAAAAATATTACCGGTTAATGTGCCATAAAAAAAAGGACCAATAATTTTCGTTCCGATAATCCCCACACCACACGTTTACACTCCAGCGGCCTTGGTGCAGGACTTCTCGCATAAGTGGGATTTTCAGCCGACCAATAATGCATATTATGCCTGTTAACTCTACCACCCCTAAAGTAGCTTCCACAGAATCTGTGACAAAACCTTTTTTCGCCAATCATTGCTAGCATCCATTGACAAAAATCAATTCTGCGCTCAAAATCATGTTCGTTTAAGGCTTGTAGGATTATATGGTATATGTATAGGCCCTTTATATTAAAGGGGTAAATTATATTAAAAATGTGTATTAAAAGGTGCGCTAATGCAATTACTTACTTGTGGTTTTTTTAGTATATTTCGAACAGTAGTTCAAGATATTCCAAATCTAAAGATAACCCCCAAAGTTCTAATATGCTTATTAAATTCTACGTGACCCACACATTAATAATGTTTTCTTGCGTTCTTCCAGTATTGCGATGCCTTCTAAATCGGGGCCCGACTAAAACTCCCAGTATCAGCGTAGCCCTTTGTCCAAGCCTAAATACTCTTCTGTCATAATGACGGCGATCTGATACCGAAGGGATCCCGTCTTTCAGCTATTGCATTGAAAACCGCAATTATATCAACAGCCATCATTTGTAGGAGGCATTTTAAAATTGCGCAAAATATTTGATACCAAATTGAAAAAAAATTAAAAGCATCTAATTAATACTTGACTTTTCAAAAATATTATTTGAAAACGTCTTTTTTTTTTGCCGCCTACTATACGTTAATTAGACATTCTAAGGCCGGCGTTAGATGGCGGTACATAGTTTTGACTCTGCGCGTAAAAAAATTTTAATTCGCTATAAGTTTAAAATGAGCAGAGATATCATCGTCGGGTTTTCACAATATTTTTCAAATTTTATCATTTTTTTTAAATATGATGTCAAAAATATACCGTTCGATTAAATTTTGCGTAAAATGAAAAAGCTGGAATTATTCAAATTGCGCCCCAAAACCCTCTTTTATTGGAACTGTAGAGCGATAAGAAGAACGGGATATTTAATACACCTTATTTTAATTTGCGGGGAAATCGAATAAGTGGTTTAAAATTTACACCGTTTTTTAATTTACACTTTCAAGAGCTTCCCCACCCCTACTATCGGTCGTACGCCAATGAGCCCTAATCCAAAATAATAGAGAATATTCTAGGCTTTCTAACAGTATTACAAAAATATAGGCTATATATGGGTTTTCGGAAAAAAAATACGTTTTCCTGATTTAATTTTTAGTTGCGCCCTCTAGCGGTAAAATACGGAACTAACAACTGATGAATAAAAAATTCATAGCCGATTTTGCGCCCCCAGGTAGCTGGCCCTTGGCGGGCGCCCTCTACCACCGCCTAAATACGGCTCTGCCAGTTAATAATTAAGGTAATTTTTGAAGAGCTATATTTTTAGAGTTAATATTAAACCAATATGTAACAGTTACCGTGTAAAGTTTTATAGTACTTACAATCCACTTTCAGTAATTAACGATGCGCATGCCTTAAAGGGTACTTACTCAAACAAAATACATTCAGTGCGTACTGGTTTTACCAATGATTTTTGCTTATAGAAGTCAGTTCATAATCTTTAAAATATCAAAAGTTTATTTAGAGGCACTTTGATCATAAGAAATTCTGTTTTTTACTGAAACATCCTTGAAATAATTTCAGGTATTCTTTGTTCTTTAGTTGCCTATTCTTAAATCGTTAAATAACGAAAATTATGCAGTAATGAAAACTGTTAATGCTTTATTTTGTATACATTAAAAATAGTCATAAATAAACGATCGCAACGAAAAATATCTTTATAAAGTCCGTAGGCATGCAAAAACTCGGCAAAAAGTTAAATCAGAACATCGAAGTCGGTCAGTGTCTCTGTAAAAAAGACCACTTCAAAGGGCAATCTCGGTCAATCGTCTGAAATCAGTAAGACAGCATTGAAAATTTTACCTGTGACCTTGACGAAATGCCTGCAAAATTCGCAAGGGCTGGAACACAATGCTTTGAACGCAGATCTTTATTTTTATTTTTATTACATTTCTAAATTCTGCATTGCAATTAAACAATGTTTCATCTACCCACATAAATTCAACAGTTATTAAGAAATAAACGATTGATTTCTTTCAAAATTTGAGAAGACGCGTAGTTTGAAATAAACGCATTTTAAATTTGGGGGTTTGTTATTTTGGAAAGGACATGGCACACTTCTTATGGATTTGAGTCACCAACAGATTTTTTTTTGAAATTTTAGTATTTTATTATGGAAGTCCAAATAAGCATTTTCTTTCATTGCGCCATCCTTGTAGCTATACAGGCTGATAACATAAAATAAAGCCAAAAATTCTTAAAAATATTTATTTTATTTATTACAAAATACTGCCTGCTACTCTAGACTGATAAAATTAGGCATTTTTTATATAACAAGAATATATATTCCATTCAAGGTACATTTTTTTTATCGTGTACAGGGTTTTTATCTGTCATGTCCTACAGGGTGCACGATTTATTAATGAACCAACAAATATACAGTCCAGTAGGCCTAAATATAATATATTATGTCAGTTATTATTATAACCTATGGGAATTTCGTCACTTGGCAGTAACTCATTTATACATGCAGCGTGTCCGTCCAAAAAAGTCATTTTTAGATACCGGGTGAACCAAAATTATATGGCGGTTTTATTTATATTTTTCCAGTCATACGGAAGTTGGTAAGTAGAATATTGCACAATAAAGCAAAATAAAGGTTTGCTTGCGCAGTAGTTCGAAATAGGGAAAGATTCATCCAAAAACATGTAGACAATTTTTCAAATTGGTTATATAATCCCCAACCCGAACAGCATTGTGCAATTTTATACCCCAACTACACATATCTTAAAGCGCCAAAGGGCTCCAATTTTAGAATACAAAGGCAGTCATTTTCAATGCACAAGGGGTATACTTTATTTTAACTTACGTCGAGGTGGTGGTGCATGGGTAAATATGGAAAATAATAATATTGAATTTCCTGTTTTGCCTATAGACTATGTTATACATTTGGTACCTGTAAGGACTTTTTCAGCTTATATTTAAGATACCTCTGAAAGGAAACCAAATAATGAATATATTTTTTAAGTTCAACAATTTGAACCTGGCTTAATAGGAGCAAAGATATTTTTAAGGTTTACGCAAGCCATTAAGCATAGTATTTTCATTTTATATTTGCTTTCTCCATTTCAAGAAAATGGTGATCCTATTTCGGGTACCTATTGCACATGCAAAGTGGGTGCCACAACCCTTAGCGTATGTGCCCATGTTGCCAGTGTAATATGGTACCTGGGATATGCTAGGTATCAACAGGTTGTTAAATATCAAACAACTGTTTTGCTTACAACTGTTTTGGACGCTGCACATAGAGCCGCAAGTTCTTGACTAGTATAATCTTTTTATCTCTTTTTCTTATAAATGGTATAATTTACTTTTAAAAACATTTAAGTATTGAGTTTTTAAAAAAGGCTAAACAATGGCTTTAGTTTGATTTAAATGAATAATACTAATTAATAAATCATTGTTGTTATGAGTTACTAATAAAAATATGTCCCTCTACAAACAGTATCTAACTTTGTTACTGTTTAAAGTTTACCATAGTGTTTATTTTTGTTTTGAAATGATTAAGGATTACCTTAAAATCCGTAATCTGTATTTTTACTTTAAGATATAATTTATATAATTATTATATTATTATATTATTTATATATAAATTGATAATTATTCAGGTTTGTATTAAATTGCGACATTTTACGTAATACCAAGTCACTTTTCGAAACATCTGTTTACATCAACCAGTATGTTTATAGTGTAGATCGGTGAAAAAAAATCTTTTTACAACAGCAGTTTCAGTATGACTGGAAAAAAATATAAATAAAACCGCCATATAATTTTGGTTCACCCGGTATCTAAAAATGACTGTTGGGAGGGACACACTGTATGTATGAATGAGTTACTGCCAAGTTACGAAATTCTTATAGGTTAAAATAATAACTGACATAATACATTATATTCAGTCCGACTAGACTGTAAATTTTGTTGGTTCATTAATAAATCGTGCATCCTGTAGGATAAGACAGATAAAAACCTTGTACGATAAAAAGTACTTGGTATGAAATATATTCTTTTAATATAAAAAATGCCTAATTTTATCAGTCTAGGGTAACAAACAGTATTTTGTAATAAATAAAATAATTATTTTAAGAATTTTTGGCTTTATTTTATGGTATCATTATGCTAAGGTTGGCGCAATGAAAGAAAATGCTTATTTGGACTTCCAGAATAAAATATTAAAATTTCAAAAAATCTGTTGGTGACTCAATCCATAAGAATGTGCCATGTCCTTTATTGAACAACAGAACAAAAAACTATTAAATAAAATGTCGGTGGCTGCTTTTGTTGTATTTAGCTTTAATTCTTCAATATTTTTTAGTTTACTGAAGCAGACCTTAGATTTCATAAATTAATCCTAAATATAAATTAGCGGAGTTAGGTCTGGATACCTAGCTGGCCACTCAATAACGCCTCTCTTTATGATCCATCTATTTGGAAAAATATTGTTAAAGTAATTTCTTACTCTCTCTTAATGAAATTTTTTTTATAAATCTAGCAAAATATTTATTGTGTGTCTTCTGAAGTGAAAAGGTTTTGTAACTGTCTCTTATGTGACCTAATTTTCTAATTTTTTTTTCTATCTTACTGACTAGGGATCGTGTAATAGGCCTTTCTGGGCACTTGTCATTAAACGATTTGTACACTTTACCTTGTGATAAAGTCCTGTTGCCATCTTTTACCATAACCATAATCTCGATTCGTTGTTTCTTAGTTAAACGCGGAACTATTTCACTGCACTTGACAATAATTACTTATTTGAAGCATGACTAGGCACTGACAAGGCAACAATCAGAAATACCAGAATTAAACAATCAATAAAAGAGGATGAGATAAAAGGTTTCCAGCTTAAGTAAGAATAAAGCAAAATATGGGTTAGATCATGTCTAAGTCCGAGACAAAATTTTTACCAGTGAGTTTCTTTTTTTGAATTCGAAAACAAATATAAATCCGATGGAGCCAAATCTGGTGAATAAGGTACATAAAGACCAGCTCGAAGTCTGACTGATAAATTTTTGCCATGACAATCAGCGATTTGTAGCAAGATGCTTTGACCTGGTGGAAAATATTTTTTTATGCCATATCGGGACGTTTCTCTGGCATATTTTGGTTCAACTGGTCGAAATAGTTGGCGTAATACTTAATACTTAGTTTTTTCTTTATCAAATTACCTTTGTCTGCTTTGGAATCGGGTCGCCCCTCGCTGTCCACTGTCTTGATTGTTGTTTTGTCTTCGATGTATAGTGGTGAATCCAAGTTTAACTAGTATTAAACACCGTTTTAAGATGGTCATGCGATAACTTTTTGCTTTGGAGTAAGCAATAGCGGCTTTGATCGAGCGGATAATTTTTTCATCTCTAAAACTTCAGTTGAAAGACGGTAAGTTCGCTCTTACGATATGCCCACAGCTTCAAATTTTTCATTCAACTATAGCCGACAAGTATTCAAAATTATTTTTTAAGCTTTTTGCACAGTTTCGGGGCATCTTCAGTGCTCGTGTGGTCACCTTTAAAGTCAGCAACCCAAGTTTTAACGGTGTGATGTAAAACTTTATACCCTTAAACAGCTATAAAAAATAAACCATTTATTAACTCTTTTTCCAAACATTTAAAATAAACTAGCAAAGCATGAGGCTATTTTAATATGAGGTCATATGAAGGCAACTCGCGCCCTCTATGAGTTAGGCCAGAAATTTTTCTTCCCATTCTCTACACACAATTAAATGTTTTGCTTAATAAGTGTTGACTTTAGGCATAGGATATAGTTCATAAAACATGGTTAAACTTCGATGCAGAATTTAAAAATGTAATAAAAAATGAAAATAGGTGTTTTTATCCGCAAAACGAAATCAGTTGTCTTAGCATATTTTTGGGCCACTAAACCATAATTTTAAAACAATATAAACTGTTAAGACTGGCCTAATAACAATAAATAACAGAAATTGCCAACTAGAAGTGAAGTAAGTAAACAATGCGCATAAATCCACTTTTTTGTAAATGTACCTTAACTTTTATGTCGCACAAATAATAGCCTTTGCGGGTCTGTGTAAAGGTCGGTGTTTGAACCCTGACTTCCCCCTTCTATACGTCACTGTTCGTAGCTACCCGGTATGCTGGACTAACAGGAAAGTAAAAATAATGCTCCATTAAAAAAAAAATTGCAGACTATTTCACTAGAGTGTTTTACGCTGCCAAAATGTCGTAGCAACGACCTGTTTTCTACTGGCAAAACTCTTACCTGTACTTACCTGGACAAAACCAAATGATGGCTTTTCAGCGACAACATTTTGTTAGGTTAAAGATAAAACCTATTGTCAGTCTAACAAATCTGACAATAAACACTGTGTTTTTAGCAAAAATTTGGCTCGTTTTTTCGTGAAATGGTCTTGTCGAATATCTTTCGAAAAAAATTTTTTGTAGCAAAATATTTCCTTTGTTTTATTTAAGATTGTTGCTTTTATGGCAATTTCGTTTATGACATTTTTTACAAAACCACTTGCCTGAGGGCTCGTGGTTTTGTTGTAAATGTCGTTTACGAAATTGCCAGGCAACAAACATTCATACAATCGAAATATTTTGCCGACAAAATTTTTTCTCTTATGCTATTATAGGCGAAAAAATATTTTCGTTATTATTTTATCATAAATCTTTCTTATTTTTCATCATTACCTAAATCCTAAAATGAATTATTTATGTATTTTCTAAAGGTGTTATTAAAAAGCAAAAACAAATAAAATCTAAAAGCACTCTCAGCCTTTCTCGAGGTCAAATGACTTGAAACCCACATTTTTCAGAGACTTAAAGACCCAAAGAGACAGAAAACAGCACAAGACAAAAATCGATTTTGCTCGTCGAAAAGCGACGTGGCGTAGGGAATATTTGTGACAGATTCACGCGCGTCGGAGCTTTATTGAAAGAGACACCGATCGGCTGGGTGAAAGGAATTACGTTTAATGTTATTACAGAGTAGATACAGAAGATGAAAAACTGATAAAATGTTACTTGTATAAGCTAAAAAATACACTTTGATCATCTTTTAGCTTAATTATATTTTTTTAAGGCTTCGGTCTTCCAAACTGAACTGTTTTATAAATAAAAGACTACACTTATGTTTATAAGGTTAATCAGATGTGGGTTTTATCTGATTCGCAACCTTTAGTCACAATCTTTAATCCACAGTCGTTTATGCTACAAAAAAAAAAAAAAAAAAATCAATAGTAAGACTGTTTTGATCAGACGAAATTTTGTGCAAAACATATTTTTCGGCTTGCAACTTGCAAATACTTTTTTTACAAATTTTTCATTACTTTTGATTTTATTATTTACTCCATCTTGCAAAACAAATTAAGATAAAATACAAAAAACTAAAATTTCTAACCTCAAAATCCAGCCAAGTACGTACAGGGTGATCACCTATAATGTCTCCCTCCTGAAACTTTTTCATTTTAAGCGTCCGAAAAAATTTAAAAGTATGGTTATGTATGTACTGAAAAATACTTTTTTTTTCTACCCATAAATAAAATTTGAAAAATGATCATTATATAGGGAAAAACAAAAAGTTTTTATTTTAATGGATCTCCCTATATAAAAATATATTTTTCGATTCCTTATAAAATTCTAAGCATAATTTATATAATATATCATACACATAAATGCATGCGTTTTTAAAATATTCACATTTGAAACATTATCATCCAATATTTTTTTAAACACCTGTTTGTGTTACAAATCATGGTTTAAAAGTCAATGTATTGGGTACAAACTTAGGCCTAACTACGTTGAACACAAGTTTAAAAATTAAAAATTACATTTCAAGAAGCATTAGCATAGCAAAATGTTTGTTGAAAATAAATAACTGTAGTGACATAATGTCAATATTGTTGGAGTTGTCTTGTTAACTAAGTAAAAATGACGTACTCAGACAGAAAAAAAAAACAATTTATTTTCAACTTATTATATTAAAAATAATTTTAATTGTCGCGCTGTCATAAGAAATATTATAGAAAAACGATCACATCTATATATAGAAAAATTTAAAAAATGTCATATTTACAAAGAAGACAAAGAACAGTGAACGTAGAAGAAAATTCATAATTAAATATTTTGCTTACCATAGAAGAGAATCCAAACAATTTCGTATGACACATTTCAAAGACATTACGAGAAATACAAGAAATTAATAAAGTAAACTTCATATGGGAAAGTCCAAAGAATGCTTAAAAAATGGGATTTAAAGCCATATAAAATTAAACCCACTACAAAGCTTATCCAAATGCAAAAAGATGATCGGGTCACATTTTGCCAACTGATTCTAGATCGAATTCATATAAACAACAATTTTTTCAAAAGTGGACCAATGAGTCTACCTTTTCTACGAGCGGCCTATTTAACCAAAAAAATACCAGTGGGCAAGAAGAAATCCTCATTCTTATAAGAAATTTAAGTTTTATAGGCTTCAATCCGTGTGGTGTGGTTAGTTCTGCTTAGTTTTGGTTAACGAGTTGGTAGGTATTTTTTTGATACTGTTTTAAATGGAGCCCGCTATTTAGATGTCTTGGAAAACGAGTAAGAAGAATATTTAGACGATCTGCCTCTGAATATGTTACAAAATATCATTTTTTAACAGGATTGGGCACCTCCTCACAATATTCATAATGTGGCTAAATAGGAGGTTTTCTGAATGGATTGGAAGAAATGCGCCAATTAAATGGCCTTCGAATAGCCTCGATTTGACACCCATGGATGTGTTTTTTTGGGGTTATATACAAAACCGTGTATACAGCCACCAAATTGAAAACCTTAATCATCTTAAAGATTTATTATGGGATAAAATAAATAATTTATATAGGGGAGCACCCTGCACATATGTCAGTTTAAATCAAAATCCTGTTTACACCATCGTGTTTACCGTCGTACGATCGACCCGAGAAAGTCTAATCAAACAAAACAGGTGGACTGATTTAAAGGAGAACATGAAAATATGAGTTCGAAACGTTAATATCGGTCATTTTAAGCAGTTTAAAATTATCGGATGAAACTTCTATCCGATAAAATCATAGACAGCCGTAGTATATCAGGTACTTTCATAAATCGTCCATATAGGGTGACCCAGGTTCAATCTCTAGTCGGGAGGACACATTAGGGTAGTATTTATTTAAAAATAAGGTCTGTGGTAGCACTGCCACGTTCTCTAAAAGGTGCTGTAAAATGCAACATTTCAGTGCTAGGAGAACGTTGACGAAACTGGAAAAAATGGGTTAAAGATTAAAAAACCCTGTACCCATGGTACTATACTCGGGCATCAATCCGTCGTGCTGTCATGAAGATAAAAATATAGCTGCAACGCGGCTCCTTTTAAGGTGAAAGAGTGTAAAAAAAAGATTCACACTTTTTGTCAAATTTATATGGAAATCGAAGATTTACTGGTTGTAGAATAAAATATGAAATTTAATAACCCGTTTATTACATAAAAATTGGACAATTATAGTTTACAGGGATGTTGTGGATTTTTGAACACCCACATCCGCAGATGCGGATCTTTTTTTACAAGAAACTATATGGGTGCAGAAATAAAATAGCAAGAATAGTATTTATTTAATAATTTATTACCCATCTAATTACATTGGAGCATTATATTTAATAAAAAGCAATATTGCCGCCTTCTCGGGGTCAAGTATGTTACGCAGAGGTTCGTAAATTAAGCCTGAGCTATTGAACAATTGTTCGCTTAGAACACTTAATAACCGAAATGTTCATAGAGTTTATACGTTAAGCGAAACTAAACATGTAATGATTGATTTGCCGTTAACAAATGATACATAAGAACAAAGTCGTCGAGGTTCAAACTTGTCACTGAACGGAATCTTTGCTCCTATCGGTCAATAAATACATGTGGACGACACATGCGTGTATAGACACTTGTGCGACATCCGCATCCGCATGAAATTCCGCATGGATGTATTGCAGATGCGTAAGCGGATGCGGATGTCAAAATTGATGGAAAAGTTTGAAAATTGCGGATGTGGATGCGAATATTCGCTATATCCCTAATAGTTAATATGCTAAATCGTCCAAAATATAGTTTGCTGTAAAATTTTGTTTACCAAAAAAATCTCTATAAACTGTGCTGTTGGCAGGGAGCAAAATGTATGGTGGGGAAAGCTGAGTGAATTGCAGCGCTGGCTGTGGTCAAATTTTCGTTAAATCATGTTTGATTTAATTATAAACAATTAGATAAAAATATTTAAAATGGTGCGTAATAGCTGTTGTGTAGTTGAAGGTAAGAATACTGGCAGAAGTAGTAACTCCAAATTTTATACATTTCCAACTGCTAGTTGAAATTAAAAAAAAAGGAAAAGAAAAAGGATAAATGCAACGCAGACCAAGGGGGTGTTGAATTCAAATTTTCCGCTTAGCCAAACGACTTTCGGGTTTTGGGCTTAGCCGAACAACTTCTGAATTTGACCTA
This sequence comes from Listronotus oregonensis, assembly GCA_019359885.1. Classification (NCBI taxonomy): domain Eukaryota; kingdom Metazoa; phylum Arthropoda; class Insecta; order Coleoptera; family Curculionidae; genus Listronotus; species Listronotus oregonensis. Next base: position 96,051 of record JAHBCN010001108.1, read on the forward strand.
ACAAAAAGTAAACTTACTTGTTTCTTGCCGTGTAACGTTTGTTCCTGTCTTTTCCTGAAGTGTTTTAATGATTTGCAAGGTTAAAAAAAATGTTTTTTTTAATAGACTAATAATTAAGAAGTGTCTGTACACTCGTAAATTTATCAGGTAATTTTTAACTTATTGAGCCAATTGCCGATTTTTGTCGGAGCATGCTAGTTTTTAAGTTATGACGCCCCACTAACAAAACCTCAAAATTGCTTAAATATTGCTAAAATTTCGCCGATTAGGAGATTTAACCAGAAGTTATTCTCACATTTGTAATGTTATTCGACAGTGATTTACAATGCTGACCAGGTTTATAAATAAGTATTTATTTACAAAAAATAAATACATTTTATAAATAATCTTACACCTCGTCCACGGCTTTCAAGTATGTTTTTACGCAGTCGTCAGATGTCGTTTTCATCGCGCACCGTGCGAAAACCTTTTTTTAACAATTTAAGAAACACATGGGTAACGTGTAAAAATAAATTTAAGTGTCATTTAAAGAGGTATTACCAGGTGCAGATTTTTTGATTACACCTTCTTTTTAAAGACGTTACCGAAATGTTTACGTTTACTATCTATTCTTTTACAAGGCTCTTAAACTATCCTAGGCTTAATAAAAAATGTAGGTTTTTATGGATAACATAACTTTTCTAGAGCTTTCCTGGTAACTTTGTATATTACTCTAAAATGTAGTTTCATAACTTTTTATATAACAATGTCGTTCGTGCCTGCATGCATACCAAACGAAGACAACTATTATATTTGAGTTTGATACAGTTTATGTTTGTATAGTATTATGCAAAGTTGAGGAACATTTTACGGCCAAGTATAAAGGGATTTGTTGCAGGTATGCAATTTGCTTACAGCGTAAACCTATAAAGTGAAAAATTTGTTCCGATTCACATTGAATCTTTCGTTTTAGTGCCTACAAAATTTAGTGTATTATAAATTTTATATCTAAAAATGAAAACCCACATATCAGTATTAACAATGTTTCCTATACGTAAACACAATTATAAATGGTTATCTGTTTATTTAAGGGGGGTAAAGTTTGTTCGGTCAAAAAGGCCTATTTTCTAAGTTTTTTATAATATATTGTTTTTATAGATTTATTTTATTATAGTATATTACAATACAATATTTGAAAAATATTTTAAAAATTTGGTACAAAAATCTAAAGAAATAGGGGATTAATTGCAGTTCTCCGCTGGTGCCTTGTGTACAAATTTTTAAAACGATCGGTTCAGCATTTTTTTGGAATGGTGGTCACCGACTTTAAAAATACATGTTTGGGAAAATCGATTTAAAACTATCATTAAAACTATCCGAAATCCGTCAAATTTGCTCCGATTGACCTTAAAATGTAATACAATAGCCTTGATATTTCATACATTCAAAATATTAAATAAAAAAATATATATATTTTTCAAACTTCACCGCCCCTTCCTTATTCCTTTAATAATTACAAAAGCCCAATGGGTTAAAAATTGGTAAATAAAACTAAGAATGCAGAAATTAAAGTTGGCAATGTCAAGATGTATGATATACAGGTTATTGTCAATTGCAACACTTATGACATACATATTTTTGTTGATATCAACATGTATGATATACTCTTATTTTTTGCTAAGCTGTAAGCAGAAAAAATTCTGATGTAGATGTATTTTAATTATTATTATTATTATTATTATTTTGAAATTTAGATGCCTTTAATTCCGAAACTATCAAATATTGACATATCAATTGATATTGACAAGATGTAATAAAAGTAAGACTTTTTAAATTACTATCAAAGGAAGTATTGTAAATTGCTGATAGCTGTAGGGTTGGACTAGCTGTGACACTCATGACCCATTTTTTACGCCCTGTATAGATAAGAACTTTGGATAACATTTTTTTACAAACTATTGACTAAAAATAAGGTATTTGCTGTAAGAGCTAGAGCCGAAAAATCATTGTCAACAGTAATATGGGGTTTCCTCCGTAAAACATGTTCTTTTTGGGAAAAATCGTCATCGATAATATGTCAGCCATTTTGGCCACTTATAGTTGAACCCCTAAGGTGTCTAAATTCAAAAGGGCTGACAGTTAGGGGGATACCAAGGGCACTAAAACGGGGTCAAATTATCCCGAGCGCTTACTTTTTCACAAAAATTTTGCACTTTCACTCCTTATTGCTACCCCTGTATCCAATAGGTTTTCAGCCTGCGCGGAAACATAATCAACAATACTAAATAAACATGTTTTACGGGAGAAACTCCATATTGCTGTTGACGATGATTTTTCGGCTGTAGCTTTTCGTCTAACTATGTCTTTAAAACAGATAGTAATTTGAAGAGTCTTACTTAATATTACATCGTATTTAAATAAAATTGGACCCGGTGGTTTAATAATTATGTTTGAAAAACTTGATTTCGTTGGAGCTCTTCGGGTGCCAATAACTCTGAAGAGGAGGCCTTTACGAAAAAAATATATTTAATTGTAGTATTTTTTTCACGTGTTTTTTTATCCGGAAGATTTCCACACTTTTCCGAACACCTTGTATTTGTCTGACGTGACGTGACGTGTCGTGTTGTGACAGGAATGGCTTTCTGACCATCTATTGGATCAATAGCTCTAAGAAAGGTCATACGTTTTTAAGCTTTTGATGACTCTGACGCGTCACAATACGGAACTGGTGCTTGCTCTGATACAAACCGTTATAGTTTCTGATGCGACACGACAGAAGCCATCATAATACATTGCGCATTGGTAGTAAAACCTAACCATATTATATGCATGAAACCTTTATTTTGTGTAACTAAAGATGATTCCTATTACAAAAATTTACCTAACTCATTTTACAGAAATTTTTTTGTACCTAAAATGTAACAGCAAACCACCACTACCATCTTGTGCTGCATAGAATATGAAAAACCAAAATTTGTAAACAAGTTTTTTTTTGTTTTTTATATAGAAAAACCTAAAATAAACTGACAATTTTTTTTCAGAGTAAAATATTTTACTTTTTGTTGGCTCACGCTAACACATTTCTATAAGGATTGTTTTTCACCACCACCATGACCAACTCTGAGTATAACCACTGCAATTCAAATCCGCAGCAAAATTGTCAATTTTGCCTGATTTTTTTCTTAAAGTATTTTAATTTTAGACAACTAACTTGACAGGTGCAATCATGCATTAATAGGGGCTATTAATTCATGGTTTTGTGTGCGTTAATAATACTTATAAATGAAGGATTGCCAAAAATAGCTATTTAATGAACAAGGGTATTATTACGGGTGGTGAATGATCGAGGCCCTTAAGATCATTTTTGCCAATTAATGCCAGAGTTAGTTACAATATTTTTCGTCGATCGTTTTGTTATTATTAAGTTGTGCAAAATCTTGGTTTTTCTTGATTTTTCTTCGAGATGCATTTCGGTCTTGGTCCACCAACTTAAAAAATGCTTTAATGGTTGGTTTCGAATAACAAGGTTATAAGTAGACTTTGTTTTGTGTTTGTTTAGTTGCCTATGCTCTAATCGTTCATCAATGGCAAATAAATAAATTATCAATCGCTAAATGATATATTATTATATTTTTTTGGCTCTATTGTTAATTTATTTTTTGATCTGTGTCACTTGTCCCTGCAAAATACCCATTACTTTGTTTGCTTGCTTGCTTAAACTAAATAATTAAATATCGGTTCATAATAAACTTCCCTTGTACCTTACAAGTTCACTTATATAAGCTTAAAAGTGCCTGTCTGTTATATCTGCATTTTTATTTAAAAGATTCCAAAATTTAATCGCAAATAAATGTATAATCCTCGCTGTTTACACACTACTACAAATATTATTTTGCCCATATAAAAATAATAAAAGTTGACTACGGGTTACAGGTTAAAATATTCCATACACCTAAACATAAATGTGTCCTTTCCACTTACTACGACGTCGCTTCGGCTGTTTGTAAACGGAGAAAGCCAGAATGGCAGGTAATTGCATACGTCTGAATATGCTTATTCCACATGGATACCCCGTTTATGGATGTCATAAGAAAATAGATATAGATGTAACGATGTAACAGGTATTTGCAAGAGGAAAACTGTTCTTTTATTAATTTACACAGTGTGACTGAGATATCATCCCTAAAAACTGTTTCATATTTTTTAAAAATGTCTAGGTATTCTTCAGGTTTTACAATTTGCTCTTTCCTTTTAGTTCTTTATTTTTCTATTTTGGCAAATACTCTGTCGGGTATACTACCAATTGGACAATTTATTAGGAAACAAAATTTTTCATCAGATGGCGTGTTTAACTCATTTTGACAAAAAAGTGGATTGGGTGGCTTTTAAAACCAGTCACCTTATATAGCAGCTTTGATTTTTAAGCATTTTCTTCAGTTTTATTATGGCACACGGATACATACGTAAGCTTAATAGATTGTGCTGCATTGCACGTTAATTTAATTCAACGCGATAATAGAAATTCCAAATACTTTAAACTTTCTTAAATGCAAACAAATAGTTTCGTATTGTAATTCTGTGACTTAAATTAGTAAGTGAAATTTATGGGTCATTACTACAGCGATGTCACTCATTGCGACTTATCGCCAAAATAACTACGTTCGGCTATTATTGGAGCGTGACGACAATTTTTTAAAAAGGACCCATTTTTAATAACTTTAAGGCAATTTTATTTTTACATACGCTTTTCATATAAAAATCTAATAAATAATGTACCACTAATTCTATAGCCAAAAGTATACGAGTATCAGAGCTAATTTTGCATTGTAAAATCTTAATGATTTTGAAACTTAAAAACATTTCACATTATATCGGTCTATTTTATTAAACAAAAATAAGTAAATCAATATTTAACAAATAATGCACAAATACAGGGTGATTCAATTTTTTTTAAGAATATTATTAGTAAGGTACAGAGACACAATAAGACATAGAAGACCAAAATGGTTGTTTAAATAGTAAGAAAACTAATCTTTTTACCCGCCATTGAAAATTGAATTAAAATCGGATTTTGAAAGGCAAAAACCTTTTATATTATATTAAACAAAAAATTGGTAAATCATTATTTGACAGAGTATTCACAAATACAGGGTGATTCAAAACTAGCTCTTTATTTAGGAATAATATTAGTAGGGTACAAAAGCAGAATAAGACATAAAAGACCAAAAGGATTGTTTAAATCGTAATCACACTAATTCTTTTATCCGCCACTGAAAATTGAATCAAGGCAAGTTGACAAATGGCAAGGCGCGAGAAAACTTACATGCAATTTAAGTTACCGTATATACATATATGATTAACCCAAACAATAAAATAGTATTAAAGTTTTTAGGTTTTGTAGTATTGATTTTTAAATAAAGTTTATTGCTGCAACTACCCTTACACTAATAAGATGTGCGCTATAGCTTACCGTCAGCCTCGAACTACATCACTCCGGTACTTTTATAGGATGCCCCCTTTTACGCCTCAAAAAACTGAATAATAATTGTGAATAAACCTTACTTAGCCTCGTGCGCTTTAGAAAATATTTAATACTACTTAATCCCTAATAAACTAAAACTAGACCAATTAAAATAATTAGTTTTTACTTGCTATATACTTTAACAGTATTGCGCTACTAAAATCTACTGCCGTTTGGTCATACCCCCACCTTATTAAACCGTAATAAGGTTCGACCTACTTACTTTTTTAGCTATCGGCCTGCTTATAAAATATACCGTTTTTAAGGTAGCTCGCCACATTATCTTTTCTTTATTGAAGACGGAAAAACGAAATTTGGCATATATTTAAAAAATATGCAAATATAAACATATTAAATTCTTTAAAAGTACCTTTGGTTACCTGGAAATAACTTCGGTTTCTAAATTGGGCTTTTCACGTTTTTTTCTCTTTTGGCTTTAAATACTATTGATTTATAAAAATACTATATTTTTTTCCTTTCAAGTCTACCCTACTTAAATTTTGCATAAAAATTAGTTAATCGTAGCCAAAAATTCTTTAAAAAATAAAAAGAAACATATTGTCCTTAGGTTAGGTTAGATTTAAAGTGAGTGGACTTTTTACGCGCTCCACCGCGGCCGCTCGGTCTATTGTGGCTCACACCCTTTATATTTCTCCCAATAGGATCAGACTTCTAATGAATCCGATATCAGATTGGGAGAGAGTTCTTACATCTCCTCTTACTCGTGTCGCTACCGGACACGAGCACAATATGTGTACTGGTATCTCTGTCTCCTGAAAAGTATGACGAGCAGACGATTAGATCCGTCATGCCCTCCTCTCCCGGTATAGTGACGTGGGTAGCTACCAGGTCCTTGTTACAGGAATCAGATGTTTCTTCTGAGGCTGTATCTCCGGCCTTTCCCTATGAAAACGGTTCCAGCTTTTGTTTAAAGCCAGGGAACCCTTTTTCCTATAAAACCGGTTCTGTCCGCCTTCTGTTTAGATTCAGGGATCCCTTCCTAAGCATCTGTTTGTTCTAGATGGATTTTCCCTTTTCCCGTGAAAGGACTAATCCATACATCAGGGGCACCTTTCGAAACAGATTCACCCGTTTTGATCGGCGCACTTTTGTCTGCTTGTGACCTTGGGTGGCACCTCTCGAAACGAATTTATCCGTTTCGGTCAGCGCACCTTTGTCACTTTTTTCCTATGAAAGCGGTTCTGTTCGCTTTCTGTTTGGAGCTAGAAAAGCAATAGTCCACTACAGCAGAGCCCCCCACATTACCGCAGTAAGGCTAGATACTCTGAGAGATCGCCCTGTATCTCACATGCACCGTTGGAAACACCTGTTTAAGGCACAGGATGCCATTCACTTATCAGAACGGTATGTTAACTTTTTGAGTTAAGCCTTGTGTTCATTTGAGCTTCGGATCCCGTTCCATACGCTAGCAATAGGAGTTGCCGATAACCAACAACTCTAGAGTAAGTTCCAAAAGAGCGTACTGGGCCCAATCACGACAACGACGTGCGAACGCAGCGGTGGGAACATATCGTTGTTGAGAATTCAAGAACCATTCTTTATGTTCAATGAGTTAATTAAAAAATTACCTGAATATAGGCATTTTTCTATAACAAAGCAATTTTTCGCACTAAATTTTTATTATCAATACGAGAAGATTTGTGTTTATAGTTTTTTTATTTAGAACAAAATACCTAGTTATAATTATTTTATGTTTTTTTTTTGGTTAAAATATGAATAAATACCCATTACTTGACTACAAAAAAAATTAAGGCAAATTTATTCTATTTTTTAAATATTATAAGGTATTTTTTTACTTAAACTTTAATAAAACAACTTAATAATATAAACTAATTTAATAATTAAACATGAAATTCATAAAGAACTTTTATTATATTTGATGATTAATATAAGTAGTCAAAACAATTTATATAATGTTCTGAATAACAAATAAAAGTTATTTTTAAAATAAACATATTTCCAATTTAATTTGGTAATGTTTGTAATAAAATAAATTGCAATTTATTAATTTGTTTGGAAACTAAATTATAATTATTTATCGGTACATAAAATAAATGAGTTCATTTATTAGTGTGTTGTGAGCGTTTAAACACGTTGTTACTGGAAAGGGGTTTATTGTTAATAATATAAAACAAATATTAAAGAATTTTTTTAAAATTAAACGCCCACAGTTTTAATTAATTCACCATCAGTAAAACAAAGGACGAGTTATTTAAATCACAAATTTAGATATGGAGGTGTATTACAAACTTAACTTTTACTAAAAAATTTTAAAAAGTTATAAAGTGCCATAAACTGTCATAAATCTGCGATTTTTTATATTTTAGTTTGTTTTCAATAGTTATTTATAATATAAGTGTTTAAAGTATAGTTTTAAGGTACGAATGTGAAAGTTTTCAAAATGAGCGAAACGAGTTCTGCAACTCACATGAGTTCCTTAAAACGTACTTTCAACCCAAATATCATACAATATTTTTTCTACAAAGACAATAATGCAGTTAAATATTAAATTATTCAAAAATTGACAGATATAGTTTTACATAGAATCGTGTATAAAAATTATTAAAGTTGTTATTTATTAATGAATTCTAATAACCGTTGTTGATGCTGGTTGATTACGGCATGTTTACTTCAAATTTCATTCATCGTGTTAGTTTTAGCTTATTTTGGTTTTTACTTAAAATCATCTTGAAATGCAAAAAAATGTAGGAGAAAGTATTGGTTGCATCGATCTATTTAAAGAGATGCTGTATGGCCAGTAGAGCATCTCTGGATTTACTGCCCAGGAAATCTCATATACAATATAATATTGCCTACAATAAGTTTATGAAATTATACTGAAAATATATTCCATGCGTATTTTGAGGAAAAAGCAAAGATTTGGAAAGCATTATCGTTATGGTAGACTTATTCAATGATCAAAGCTATGCTACGCATAAACAATGACGTGGATATCAGTAAAGGATATGGCACACTTCATATGGATTTGAGTCACGGACAGATTTTTTTAAAATTTTAGTATTTTATTTTGGAAGTCCAAATAAGCATTTTCTTTTATTGCGCCAACCTTGTAGCTATAAAATAGAGCTAAAAATTCTTAAAAAATATTTATTTTATTTATTACAAAATACAGTCTGTTAGCCTAGACTGATAAAATTAGTTATTTTTTATATAAAAAGAATATATATTCCATACAAAGTACTTTTTTTTATCGTGTACAGGGTTTTTATCTGTCATGTCCTACAGGGTGCACGATTTATTATTAAACCAACAAATATAAAGTCCAGTAGGCCTGAATATAATATGTTAAGTCAGTTATTATTATAACCTATAGGAATTTTATAATTTGGCAGTAACCCATTTATACATACAGCGTGTCCCCCCAAAAAAGTCATTTTTAGATACTGGGTGAACCAAAATTATATGACGGTTTTATTTATATTTTTCCAGTCATACTGAAGCCGCTGTTGTAAAAAGATTTTTAAAAACAGATCTACACTATAAACATACTGGGTGCTGTAAACAGAAGTTTCGAAAAGTGACTTAGTATTACGTAAAATATCGCAATTTAATACAAACATGAATAATAATTAATGCATAATATCTTACAGTTAAAATACAGATTACTTGTTTTAAGGTAAACCTTAATCATTTCAAAACAAAATTAAACACTATGGTAAACTTCAAACAGTAACAAGTTAGATACTGTTTGTAGAGGGACATATTTTTGTTAGTAACTCATAACAACAATGGTGTATTAATTAGTATTATTCATTTAAATCAAACTAAGGCCATTGTTTACCTTAATTAAATACTTAATACAAAAATGTTTTTAAAAGTGAACTATACTATTTATGAGAAACAGAGATGAAAAGATCATACTAGTCAAGAACTTGTGGCTCTTCAACTGGTCTATGTGCAGCGTCAAAAACAGTTGTAAGTAAAACAGTTGTTGGATATTTAACAACCTGTTGATACCTAGTATATCCCAGGTACCATATTACACTGGCAACATGGGCACATACGCCGAGTGTTCTGGCACCCACTTAGCATGTGTAGTAGGTACCCGAAATAGGATCATCATTTTCTTGAAATGGGGGAAGCAAATACGAAATGAAAATAATATGCTTAATAGCTTGCGTAAACCTTGAAAATATCTTTGCTCTTATTAAGCCAGGTTCAAATTGTTCAGCTTAAAAGATATATTTATTATTTGGTTCCCTTCCAGCGGCATCTTGAATATAAGCTGGAGAAAGCCTCACTTGATAGGTACCAAATGTTTTAGAAACAACATAGTCTATAGGCAAAACAGGAAATTCAATATTATTATTATTTTCCATATTTACCCATGCACCACCACCTCGACGTAAATTAAAATGGCCCAGTTTAATTCTTGTTTGTAGTTGATTTTTCGGATTTCGTGCTATAGCTAGCATTTGTTCAGCAAGCTCTTCGTTGGCATCATGCATATAAACAAGAATTTTTAAATGCATTTAAAAGTGCACACGCAATCTTTAAATATTTAGCTAAATTAAATCTTTTTTCAACAGCGGTTTTAGTGTGACTGGAAAAAATATAAATAAAACCGCCATATAATTTTGGTTCACCCAGTATCTAAAAATGACTTTTTTGGGGGGACACGCTGTATGTATGAATGAGTCACTGCAAAGTTACGAAATATAGGTTATAATAATAACTGACATACTATATTATATTTAGGCCTAGTAGACTGAATATTTATTGGTTCAATAATAAACCGTGCACCCTGTAGGACATGACAGATAAAAACACTGTACACGATAAAAAAGTACTTTGTATGAAATATAAATTCTTTTTATACAGGGTGTTACTTAATGGTATGTCATAATTTGAAGGAGGCATTCCTGGATCGATTTTAAGTCGAAAAGTTCATATAAACGTGGGCCCTAAAATGCTTAGTTATTAAGATACAGGGTGTTAAAGTTTTATTTTATTTTCACTTTTTAATACATTTTTCAAAGACGGTTTGAGATATTGAACTGAATTTTGGCACAGGATATTATGGCATAAAAACACACTTTTCAGATGTTCATTTAATTTTTTTGAAACCAGTGGCGTAGCTATGACGAATTTTCAAAACAATTTTACAAAAAAAATACTACGCCATTGACTTGGGAAAAAAATTATGGTTTTATAATAATTATCAATCAATTATAAACAAAAATCCCTCTTTCATTTTTGCCGTAAAACTTACCGTTTGGGAGAAATCGTTAATTAAAAAAATGTCTTATGTACCCAAATTGCATCTTGAAAAATTATTATTAAAATAAATCAAGTTAGCTTTGCTCGTTGCCAGCGATTGTTGTTTTGTTGTTGTAAACATTATGACACTGACGTTAATTATCATTCTTGGATGTGTTAAACTTTTATTTTCAATTTTAAATACATTTTTCAAATATTTATTTTTAAGCTATTTTCTTACAAACTAGTGAACAAAAAGCAATAACAATTAAATACAATACATACATAATTTACAAAAAATGTTGGAAATGACCACCTCTCGCCTCTATGCAGGCTTCTGCTCTTCTTCTCATTGAATTACGAACCCTTTCAAAAAATTCCATGCGTGTTTCGGATAGTTTCACATCCGTCAATAATTCTATTTCTGAGTTCTTCTAATGTCACAATTGGTGTATGATAAACTAATGTTTTTAGGTGTCCCCACAAATAAAAATCTAGGCTGTTCAGGTCAGGCGATCTAGGTGGCCAAATTGTGGTCCTCCACGGCCTATCCAATGATTTTGGTAGGCTCTATTTAAATGCTCACGAGCCAATATGCTAAAGTGGGCGGGAGCGCCATCATGCATAAACCAAAGTTGTTGCCGTAACTGAAGAGGAACATTTTCAAGAAGCAAAGGCAAATCATTTTGGAGAAAATTACAATAATCCGGTCCGTTAAGGCGTCTGGTAAAAAAATGTCCAATTAAATGGTCGGATACGATACCGATCCAAACGTTCAGTGAAAATTGTTCCTGAAAATGTGTCTCTGTAATCGCATGAGGGTTTTCCTGGGCCCAGTAATGATTGTTAGGAAATTGGTTATTGCATTTCTTGAAAAATTTGCTTCGTCCGTAAACAATATTTTGGCATCAAAATGAGGATTTTCTGTTACTTTTTGGAGATACCATCTACAAAATTGCGTACGTGGTTCATAATCTCTAGGAAGCAATGCCTGAACCCTTTGTATGTGAAAAGGATATAACAAAGAATCTCTTAAAATCTCCCATACCGTCTTGTAGCAGATGTTTAATGCCATACCTATTTTTCGCGTACTTGTGGTTGGATCCTCTTCGACTGCATGACGGGGTTTTTTACAGGGGCCTTCCCTCGAAATATTAGCTTTAAAACTGCCAAATTCAGTCAGACGACGATGAATGTTTATAAATGTTCGTCTATCTGGGAGAGCGCGATTAGGATACCTTTCTTGATACAAACGCCGCGCCTCCACAGCATTACCATTAGCTAGACCATAAAGGAAATGCATTTGTGTCATTTCCAAATTAGAATAATTTACCATTTTTTTAACTAGCAAAATGCACGTTTTAAGATCGAAGGAGAAATAAATACAAACTGTCAAGAATGATAATTAACGTTAGTGTCATAATGTTACAACAACAAAACAACAATCGCTGGCAACGAGCAAAGCTAACTTGATTTATTTCAATAATAATTTTTCAAGATGCAATTTGGGTACATAAGACATTTTTTAATTAACGATTTCTCCCAAACGGTAAGTTTTACGGCAAAAATGAAAGAGGGATTTTTGTTATAATTGATTGATAATTATTACAAAACCATAATTTTTCCCAAGTCAATGGCGTAGTATTTTTTGTAAAATTGTTTTGAAAATTCGTCATAGCTACGCCACTGGTTGCAAAAAAAATTAAATGAACATCTGAAAAGTGTGTTTTTATGCCATAATATCCTGTGCCAAAATTCAGTTCAATATCTCAAACCGTCTTTGAAAAATGTTTTAAAAAGTGAAAATAAAATAAAACTTTAACACCCTGTATCTTAATAACTAAGCATTTTAGGGCCCACGTTTATATGAACTTTTCGACTTAAAATCGATCCAGGAATGCCTCCTTCAAATTATGACATACCATTAAGTAACACCCTGTATAACAAAAAATGACTAATTTTATTAGTCTGGGGTAACAGACAGTATTTTGTAATAAATAAAATAAATATTTTTAAGAATTTTTGGCTTTATTTTATGGTATCACCCTGTATAGCTACAAGGTTGGCGCAATAAAAGAAAATGCTTATTTGGACTTCCAAAATAAAATACTAAAATTTCAAAAAAATCTGTCGGTGACTCAAATCCATAAGAAGTGTGCCATGTCCTTTTCAAAGCTTATCGCTTATTTAAAGAGGAGAGAGATACCAGCCCAAAAAATTAAATATTCTAAGCAGAGCCCAAATTAACCAGTTTCTGAACTGTGCACCTGATAATGAATACCTTCTGATAAAAGTAGTTACCATTTTGGGAATTTTTGGTGCCTGTCGCAAGAAGGAGATTTGTCAGTTGACTCTTGACGATTTGGAAGATATGGGCACTTCATTAATGATTCACATATGAGATACTTAAACCAAGGTACCCTGAAATTTCACTATCGTATATGGCTCTTGGTCCAGCAAATGTACCAAAAATCCTGTCGGAATTAACTCTTTTGGAAAAATCCCTGTTGATATATCAAGATTTCTGCGGTCGTCAAATCCGATCCTTTATACGGGGCATTGTTTTCGCCGTTCTTCAGAGAGTTTACTTGCCGATGCTGGAGCAAATATGACGACAATTAAGAGGCATGAAGGGTGAAAATTCTCTACCGTTGCTAAAGGATACATCGAAAATTCCTTGAAAAATAAGAACTCTATTGTCAGAAAACTACTAACAGTGAAATAGGAGCAGCAGATCGTGCCTCAACGTCGACTTAGAATGCGGCTTTTTCTGTTTAACTCAACTACGGAGAATGCTAGAACTGTAAAAGGAATTTGTTTTTCAAGTTGTTTGAATTGTACAATTAATATAAATTTTAGTAAATAAATAAACGTTGACGTTATCTTTCAAAATTTGGCATTTAACTTTTAACACTTATGCTTTAAAATGCTACTTTAAGGCACTAGTGCTTTAAAGTAACATTTTTAAAGCATCTAGATAGTGTAATAAATTGAATTTTTAACACCTTTGTAGAAAAAATCCTTTTTTAACGCTATTAGTAAAATGTAATGCTTTTTTCTTAACACTTTTTTAACTGTAATAAATATAAAGAAAAATGTATAGGATCATTTAACAAAAACTAAACAGGCCCATATTTGCGACTTTTCTCGTATTAAAAAAAACTATTAATTCTAATTTTACATTTTTAATTTTTTTTGCAGAAAATAAGGCAATTTATTTTTAAAAACACTTTTTTTATATAAGCTTCTAAGTATTTAAATTTTATTAGATTTACTTCAATCGGTGAATCCCTTCAATTGGTCTGAGACCTCTGGTTTTTGACAGCCACGTGACACCGTCGGCAATATGTAAAGTATTTGTCGGGTATCTGGCAAATCAAATGTCTCGGACCGCTTAGAGAGGATTTACCGAATTGGGTAATTATTTTTTTATTTCGCAAAATAGTAATTTATGATATAGGTGCTAAAAGTGACATTTTATTTTGTGAGAAGGGAAGTTTGGGTCACGACGCCAAAGGCGGTGTGATCCATGCCTTCCAACAAAATAAAATTACTTTTAGCATGTATATCATACACTATTTTTCCTACAAACACCATTAAAAGTCCAAATTAATGATTTTTTTATTGTCAACATTATTATTATTATTATTAATATTTATAAAATTTGATTTCATCTAATTTATCTATGAAATAAGTTGCCAAGGTAAAAAAAACGAATTTGTTGATTTGTCTTTGTTGACGTCAAAGAATCGCGAATTCTTGTTCGATGAAAAGTGATCAAGAAAATGATTTTTATGTAAATCAAAGAAGCTGCCAATGAAGCTACTTTGATTTATTGCCTATTAAGTCAAAGCAACAATACGAATTTACATACGTTTGGATTATTTTGATCTAAGTTCTTGTAATTTCTTATCTGTGTTAAAAGTAAATCACTTTTAGCACAAGTGCTAAAAGTAATTACTTTTAACATTAGTGTCATAAAATGACATTTTAGACACTGACAGCATGCATCAAAATTTAAACTTTTACTGACGTTTGTAGAAAAAATATATTTTTAAAATTTACACTTTGTGGTGGGACAATACAAATTTAATAATTTATTTTAATTATTTTACGAGTAATAATAAAAGCAATTTAAGATTTTACAAATTTATGTACAGGGTTTTTCCTTATAGCTTTAAAGGTTTTATTAAAAGAAAGGTATTATTTAAAGGAATACAGAAAAGTGGTTAATACAAAAGTTTTAGGACTTTTTGTGAATGGGAATAAGATTTAAAAAAATGAAACACCCTGTATTTTATTAAAAATATAAAATCTTAGCGTTTTCCTTTTCAAAAATATATAACATGTCTTTGTATGGATAAGCAGTATTATAACAATTCGACTTTAAATTTTTATTTTATATGAAATGAAGCACCTGTCCTTAGGTCTAGTAAGCTGTGAAAGGCAAACAGAACCTTTATGTTGAATCCCGCTTGGCCAAAGATGACGAAAGATAACAAAACAAATTAATTGATATAATATGAATAACACAAGTGCACACACGTTATAATAGTAGTAGTAAGTAATATTTTTTTTAAAGTACAGGGTGGCCAGATAAGAATGCAAAGTGCTGTATTTTGGAAACTATTTGTCATAGAGACTT
Organism: Listronotus oregonensis; assembly: GCA_019359885.1. Taxonomy (NCBI): domain Eukaryota; kingdom Metazoa; phylum Arthropoda; class Insecta; order Coleoptera; family Curculionidae; genus Listronotus; species Listronotus oregonensis. Next base: position 111,437 of record JAHBCN010001108.1, read on the forward strand.
GTGGTAAAAAATTTTATGACTAAAGAGGCCAAAAGAATAGCGTGGAAAATATTGTTAGATTTCCAAGATGGTCGCCAGGGGGCGTAACCGCCATCTTAAACTTTTTAAGTGATTTTTCACTGAAATCTACCCAGTAAATGTTACCAAAAAATAAAAGATTAGCTTTACTCCAGTAATTTTTGTTTAACACATTGTGACGTATCTATTAAAATAAAGTGGTGGGGGGTAATTCAATGTTCTTTTTTTTAATAAACTCCTGTAACTCCTAAACGACTGAACGGATTTTAACAAACTTGGTCTCGTTGGAAAAAAATTTATTGCTCCAACAAATGCGTCTTATCTGTGATATGTTTAGTTCTTGGTAATGCCGCAAGAGCGCGCTTTTTGATCTAATAACAGAAAATTGCAAACTCTAAAAATTAAATGCAATAATATGACCTTTTTTTATAAAAATGTAGTGAAATGATAGCTAAATAGGCCAGTAAAAACCGTATCTCGATATCTAATTCGTAGCCTGAAATATCGAAGAAAGAATATTTAGTTATCATATAATTTTAATAAGACGCTATTACACCGATATTTTTTGTTATTTATTTGTCTTTTTTCAAGGTTTAAAGATAAAATGTCTTAATTTAATTATTTCTAAATAATTAAAATATTCTTTGTTCAAAAAAATAAAAAAACACGCCTAGGGGTTTAATAAAAAAAATAACGATTATACCGCAAGTCTCTACGACGAATAGTTTCCAAAATACAGCACTTTGCATTCTTATCTGTCCACCCTGTACAAAATACGTCAATTTATTTGTTTTGTTATCTGTCGTCATCGTTGGCCAAGCTGATCCAACATAAAAGTTCTGTTTGCCTGACTAGACCCAAGAAGGGGTGCTCCATTGCATATGAAATAAAAATTTAAAGTTAAATTGTTACAAAACTACTTGTCCAAACATTGTCTTTTTTTAATATTTTTTTAAAGGGTAAAAACGCAAAGCTGTTTCATTTTAAAATTTATTCAAATAATACCTTTAAATCATGCCAAATTATAAGAACAAACCCTGTACAATAATTTTTTATAGAAATATTGGGTATTTACCCTTAAAAATTAAAGGTAATGAATTATATAATCGATATTAATACAAATAAATGTTTGCTTGCTGGATTGTTTTTGTAAAAAATTGTTTAAAATACGTCAATATGCTTTAGAGGCAAAGTAATATTAGTACATACAAAAGTCATTAGAACAAAAACCACTATTCACATTCATGTGTTATATTCATTATTTTCGGATAATAGAGTGCTGCCAAAAACACAGCCATTGTTTATCCACGCATGTAATTCGGTTTTACTACGTGTGAGATCCGCCAACAACAGATTTAAAATCCAATTATTTATTTTTCAATCACTACTTTTCATTATAAGGTTATGGCTCGCGGGATAACGAGTCAAATGTGTTTGGTTTTATGTTGTACTGGCTATAAATGGAAGATTTTTGGAGCGATATGGTAAAATTATATTTTTTATTATTTTATTTAATTACTACAATTGTTTAATAAATGGTTGTGACCTAATTAGTCATCAAATTATTCACTTTTTAGTTATCATAAATTGGTATGTCCTTAAAATAAAAGATCTGTTACCAACTTGTTAAAGCCAAACTATTTAAAACCAATTATAGGTATTTCCACAGCTTTTGCTCTAACGTATTGGCCCATATAATTTCTCTTCTAGCATTTCCCAACCTAAAAAGAAGACTATCTTTAATTCTCGCTAAATATTAGCTCTCCCTGCTGCAATAAATACATCATATTGAAAAACTTTGAAGCCTTGAATAAATACATCTTTATTTAGTATATTTTATAAACATTTTTTCGATATTTGATAATTGTCCCAGCCACAACTATATTAGTAAATTTTGCACCTGAAAATCCTTTTAAATTTATTCCTTATTACATTTGACAACATCAACAAATTTACAGCTTCCAATAAAGCAATTCGGGGTGCTATTTTTATGAATCTCTTTACAGTCCATGCTAAGACGCCCAAACTTTCCACCTTTTTTGGTTTTTTCCTAGAGTGTTTAGGCTAAGCAATTTGCTTCCTGCAAAGGTTTTTTTCCCTTCCAACCTTTTAAGCCTTCAGTCTCGTGTTAATAAAATACCTCTTACTTAACTTTGACGTCCATGGTATTTTAATACTTTGGCTTTAACCCTTTATGCATCTAAGGTCAACAAAATTTATTGTCTGGTATCGGAATAGAGAGCTCTCGGTTCCCATAAATGGAAGCTTTTTGTTTTAGTTAAAAAAATGTAATAATAATATAATACACTGTATATAAACAATCAAAATAATCATATGGTTCAAGATAAAGCGAATTAAAAAATAAAAAACAGCAGTAACTCAAACACCCCAAAAAGCAAAAACAGGTAGCGATGACAAATCGATTTTTCTGGTCAGGAAACTACGTGACATGGGAAATGCCGTGACAGATTCCAGTGTGTCAAGACTTTACTAAAGGTAGCACGTGTCTGTGAGGCTAATAAAATTACCAGCGATGAAAATATACGAAAAAAATATTTTATAAGAAAAAAACGTATATTTTATTGTTCTTTTTTCTTTATTTGAATCTAGAAAAACAAACAGATTTAGTTAATTTCACTTTTTTTTTTAAGTTATATAGTGAAGCCGATTATCATATTTATATGATATTCTATAGGCTGAAAACTTAAAATAACAACATTAACAGTAATATTTAACATATGCTTTTTGTAAAGATTAATTTAAACCTGAGACGTTTTCCTATATTAAAAATTAAAAATAGACAGACCTAAATACGTGACACAATTATAATCATTATATAAATTCTATCTATTTTACTAAGTAAATAATTATTAATTCTTAATACCCTACTGTTAGTTTCAAAATTTTTCCATAATTGCAAGTTCTTTTATTATTTTAACAAACGTCCTTAAATCGACCATTATTTTTCTGTCTTCAAGGGACTGTATTTTAGAATGGCAAAGCATAAATAAAAATAACAATTTTGTAATACTTGCATTCCATTTAATAAAGGGTACCTACAATGCTATGTAAATCCAATTAATCCAAATAGTATTTTTCAAAATGGTAGTCATAGTTTCTAAAATTGTGAAATACTAGTAAATATATTTAAAAAAATTGCAGGTATAGCTTAACTACTATTTGGGCAAAATAGGTAAGAACAGAATTATTTTATTTTTAATATTGCACTTTTACCACTTTATATTAAAAGTAGTAGTAAACGCTAGACAGAATACTGAATTCTTGTATTTCGACATTTTAGTATTTTGTTAACTTTTTTCATCGTCTTATTTAAATAGCAAATTTCTTATTGGCAACGTGCGAAGTATATGGTGGGGACAGCTGAATCGATTGCAGCGCTCGCTGTGGTCAAATTTTTCGATAAATCATGCTTGATTCAAATGTAAACTATTAGATAAAAATAATAAAAATTGTGCATAATAGTTTTTGTGTGCTTAAATGTAAGAATACTGGCAGAAACAGTTACTGCAAATTTAATACATTTTCAACTGCTAGTTGGAAATTAGAAAAAAGGTCAAAATGGACAAATGCAGTTAAAAGAAAAAAGTAAATAGCCGAATGACGTTCGGGTTTCAAGGTTAAGTGAACTTTCAAATTTGACGTAACAAGAAGTAAAACTTATCGTTTCTTGCCGTGTACCGTTTGTTCCTGCCTTTTCCTGAAGTTTTTTTAATGATTTGCGAGTATTAAAAAGAAAAATATTCTTTTTAATAGACTAAGTATTGTCTGTGTAGTCTCCTGTGATTGGGAATAGAGAAAATGGCTATAAAGCCTTCAAGTAAGTAAAGTATATATTAGTGTTAAGTATATTGAAAAAGCCCTAGACTCGTAAGTTTGTCAGGTGATTTTTCACTTATCGGACAAATTGCCGATTTTTGTCCAAGGTTAATAAAAAAAACTTTTCATCAATTGAAAAAAAACCTGTTTAATATGCTACATTTTTAAACATATTTTTGTATTTTTTATACTGACATTTGTAATGTTATTTAACTGTCATTTGCATTGATTACACGGGATAACCTTATTCCCCAATAATAAGGTCCGAGTTCGATTCTACATAACTCCAGAAACTTTTTATACTTGCTTTCTAAGCTTTATAATTGTTTATTCGCCATTAATATTATACTTTACTTTTACTGCTGAACAGGTTTATATATACTAATTTACGAAAAATAAATAAATATTATAAGTAATCTTACACCTCTCCCATGGCTTTAAAGCATGATTTAATGCAGCCGTCAGATGTCGTTGTCATCGCGCACGGTGCCAATACATATTATTTTAACTCTGCTGTTTTCATAAATGACGACAAAACCTTTTTAATTTAAACGTATTGAAAAACATAAAAAGCTTTTAAAAACCAGTCAACAAATAGGATTTTAAAAAACATATCTGGACTTTCAAAAAACTCTTAATTATTCATAATGTTACGTCGAAACATAAGATCGAATAATAATTTTAGGTATTTATAATTTAAGTACAGTAATAACTTTTGAAATAATTTGAACCAGACAAATGGCTGTGGCATTATCTTAAAAATGCTATTTATAAAACAGTTTTGCGTCCAAGTAGCACTTTATTGTACCAGTAAAATAAAGTAACTGCCATTGTCAATAAAAAATGGTCAAAAAACAATTTTAAAAATTTTATAAAAAAATTAATTAAATATAAAAAAGATGCACACCTTATTAAGTAAATTCTCTCTGCTACCTGCTGTTTGCAGGAACATTTCGACGTCCTCTTTGAAAAGGGTCAAGGATTTTTTCGGTTTGTAGTCGTCTGCTTTCTTTTCAAGAAGGGTATCACGCTGGGAAATTTTGATATGTTAATTTCTTCTCGAATATTTATTGTCGATCACAGAATTGAGTATTTATTCCATAATGACGAACTTTTATGTTTCGAAAGGTTGGTGTTAAAGTAAGCTAAGATTCCGTCTTCATCGGTCTTCTGCAATTTTCTTTTTTTTTGTTTACATCACTGTCTGTACGAAATTTATGTCTCTTCGTACATCGTTCTTGACTTCGCAGGTAGTAAGGAATCCTTAACTGCTGCTGCAACAGTCTTTATTTCATCTAAGACTTCTGAGGTTTACATTTTGGATTCCTTTTTCTAAATGATTATAGCTATTTTCAGAATTTTTTGATGGTAACTAATTTGACATGTTTTAAAAATAAACATCTACATTTTATAGCAACTGCTTTGGCAACTGCTTGATCACCTCCCGAGGTAAAACCTTATACAATTATACTCAAATTTTTATTATTTTTTTAAATTTTAACTACATATAGTCCAATCGTAATCGTACTAAAAATCATGTATACAACGCGGACATAAATAGGCTTTATTGACTTGATGATATGATTATATTAATAGCTTTTTTTGTATTCGCTTTAAAAAGGAGCTTTTTTACGGACCCATTTTAGTCCGTAAAATAAATCTTTTTTGGACTCGGTCCAAATAGGTCGTCATGTCAGAAAATAATAGTCCGACACCCAGCACACACCTATTTTTTTGGTGGACCTGTGTAATATATGGTAAATATTTTGTTATATACTAAACGCTAACCAAAATTCAAAGTTTTTTATCCTTCTGCTATGTTCAAGGGAATAAAAATTGGCAATAAATTAAAATTTGCTTTGCATATTTCTGCCGTAGGTCGGGAAATAGCTGCAGTCAAGCTGAACAGTGAGCTGGAACGGCTGTTGCAAAAGGGATATTACGCTTTGATAGAGCTTCGCTCCAGGCATGGTTTTTGGAGAATGTGAGGCCGGAGACATATTACTAGCACGTTGGAATAGGGCTTTTATGCAATGTGTTGACAGATTACGTTTATTTGCGCACATGAATTGCTTCTCAAACCCCCGCAGGGGTTTTTGATTAGCATAATCAGAAGTAGCTGATTTCTAGTACAAGAGCATCGTTTAATATTCCTTTTATGTGATGCCGAAGGATAATATATTGCATATGCTTTTTCCCGAAGTATTTTTAACCAAATGTTGATAGTACATGTAATGATAAAATATTTTATTTATTTATTTATTTATTTTTATAATACAACTACCCAGACAGAGTATTCTAATAATAGGGCAGGAAATTTGACATAAATATTTACAAACAGATAATATTAAAAATAAAATACAGTGTTTAACAATAATTACAATAAGATAAGTAAAGAACTGTTCTGAAATATACACATTTGGTAAATCATAATTACTTTCCTTTCATATTTTTAAACCATAAATAATTAATTAGCATTTAAATAAAACCTTCGTAATTAAAATAAACTACAAGAAAAACTATCAAAGTCATGCTTCCTTTTTTTATAGTTTCTACACATTACATGAATGAGAACACATAAGTAGGTTTGTTCGTGGAACTGGCAAATAAAAAAGGAATGAATAATGCGAGAATATTAGGACAATCTATTTTTTTGTTTAATAATTTATGAAGAAAATTAAAAAAGTTACTAAGTTAAATCTACTTAACAAAACATCATAACATCAAAACATGGATAAGAACCCTCCAGCTTAAACCAAAGATTTTTAGCAAAACGTCTCAGAATTTTTTAAGCTACTAGAATGAACTTCATAGGCCGGGTACCAAATAAGAGAGCTATACTCCAGTTTAGAACGCACAAAGGCATTAAACAGAACAGTTAACGACTTTATATCACTAATGTCCCTTGAATTACGCAAAATAAAGCCCAAGCTTCTATAAGAACTTAACACAATGTCATTAATATGATTTACAACAATCAAGCATCAAAAGTAATTCTTAAATCCTTAAAGTAAGAGCATTTTTGCAGTTCCATTTGGTTCATTTTATAACATTTTATAAAATTAATGGGTGTAATTTTCCGAGTAAACGTTATCGAACAACAGCAGCTTATTTTCATTACACCACCGACTCAAAGTATCCGGGTCATCCTGCAGATACACACAATCCTTCCAAGAGTCAATTTGACGATATATTTTTAAATCATCAGCGTAAAGAAGTTTACTGGATTTAATATGTTTGGTGATGTCATTTACAAAAAATAAAGATCCAAGTACCGAACCTTGCGGCACTTCGGAATTAGCACGTATGTTAAAAGACGGAAAGCCACGGTACTGTACAGTCAGTTGCCTATTAATTAAATATGATTTTATAAAAACTAGTAGAATATTATTTAAACCAAAGCTATGCAACTTTGCAAGCGAAATACCATGGTCTAGCTGGTCAAACGCCTTAGAAAAATTTGTATAAATAACATCGACATGAACACCACAATCCAGAAAAATATGTTTTTATTTTATTTTAACAATCTTAGTAGCTATTGCTTTAAGTACCTAATATGTGTACTTTTATTTTAATTTTGATGTCTTAGTAATGTCAAAAGAATGCTTTATTTATCCCGTAAGAAAAAACTTAAATTGTTATTTTATTTTCTTTGGCTAAAATATTTTCCCATGTAAGTTTTTTCTTACGGAATAAAACATTCTTTGGATTATACTAATTGTAAGACACCAAAACCTAAAAATGAACGAAATGTGCACACAGGAGGTCATGTGAAAACGACCATATGTTGTATAAATAGTTGTCCAACTTATAATTAAGTAAGTGTCGAAAAGAGAAAAACTGCTTTGATGAGGTGTTTTTTTTTAAATAATCAATAAAATGTTATAAATATTAGTGTATTTGTTTAATATGATAATACGAGTACATTAAGTGCTTAACCAGTATATATTTCCATTTGATAGTAATCGGTTTTAAGAAGGAGGAACTTTAGGAAGTAATGTTTAATTTGATGTCAGTTCACTTGAAGGCCTCATAACTCAGAAACTGGGGGTTGACAATTTTTTTTAGATTCGTGATTAGCACCTCAAAAAACCCTTCTATCCAATAAATAATCAAAATTGGCGAGGAGTCCGATAGGTTAAATTTTACCTCATTTTTTTAAAGTATAAATCGGATGTTAAGGATGGTAAAGGTGTATTAATTTGGTAAATAAAAAATGCATTAAATTTTAATTTTTTTATAATTTCTGTAGTTCTTTTTTAAGCTAATTATATAGGAAACTAAGCAATTTGATCAACTAAAAATAAGTTTTTTATTATGGTATCATAAAATTAATACTAAATTTACCTTAAGTGTATTCGAAATAATTTGACATAATTTTGTTTAAATATTTTCATTTATAAAATTTGGTATCTACATATCGTAATTAATATATTTTTATTAAATCTTCTTAAATTTGCAAAAATACAGAAAACACCATATCTAACAAAGTGTTAGGAAACTTTTAATTATTAATTAATTAATATTTTATTGTTCATTGTTTTAATACAAAAAAATAAAGCGCATAACTTTATATGTTTTTATTATTTAAATATATTTAATAAATATATTATAATTTTAACTAGTATATTAAAAAAATTACGTTTTAAATTAAATTAAATATTTTAATTATAAAACGTATTTTTTAAAGAAATTGGAAACTGGTTAAGGAATTGTCAAATAAAATATATTTAAAAAATATTTTATTTAGTAAAACTAGCCCTATTGTAGTTAGTTTCTTGTTTTTTTTTTTGCAACTAAAAAATAAAGGTCAAATCGACCTAAGTGCCTAACACTGCGTGCTGTGTGGTTTTATTGAAATTGCCATAAGTCAGTCTCCTTCTTAATAGATGAAATTATAGGGGCCCTTCATTAATTAGTGTTTCTGACATTTTGGAGCTAATTTTGTATTTAAAAAATAAGAAATTTACGAGGTTAAATTTTTTGTTAAAAATTTTAACCCGTATTTCTTCTCTGTAAAAATATATATTTTTTAGACAATACAGCAAAAAATTGATAAACTTATTATGGATGGGTCTTTTAATATCTCTGAAAATAATTAATGTTTGTTATATTAAAATAAATTAAATGTTTTAAGGTATATCGAGTGCAGAGAAAAGGTGACACTGACGACTTTAAAAATTATGGGTCAATATTAATAGTCCTACGTTATCTTAAATTATTTAAAGGTTATTTTTTTTTGGGTGCTTGTTTTTCTACAAAAAGAAAAATCAAAAATAAACGCTATTAAGGCTTTAAAAAGGGCTTATCTACTATATAAGTTATCACAGGGTTTATAAGGGACACGGATGGAGTCTTTAACAGGGAATAGTTGGTTTTAACTTCTTCTGTGATCTCTCCAGAGCCGCTAAAGTATTTGTCTTGTCTTGTCTTCTAAAATGCCATAAGGAACCATAGCCATTTGTTTATTTTGGTTTATTTTATATTAAATCAATATTTTGTGTTACATGGATAAAATTAGGGCAAAATAATATGCTGATAATACTACGTTTTACTTTTATGAAACAATACTGTGAGTCCCAAACCAAAAATAATTTTGCGGAAATTGGTTGGCCTAACCCTCTTACTTTATAGAAACTATGGTACATTGATAATGTAAAGAATTATTCGATGTTCTTTTACAATTTTAATTGATTTTCAAAGAATATTCGTTACTAAATATGCACAGTTATCGTTCCATATAAAGCTATAAGATTTGGTATGTAATTTCACATAAGTATTTTAATTATCTGTAAAAAATTAAAAAAGTTATGTCAAGTGGTTTCTGAGATTCTCAATTTAAAAAATAGCCCATTTGATTACTGAGTGACTACTCATTTATTGACATTAAAAATATAATGATGCAAGTTTTAATTGATTTAGAGTTTCCGAGGTCATAATTCTCCGACATTTAAAATGCAGGTAGAACATTATTTTATTCATTAAACTCAGGAACAAGAGACGCAATTGTGTAACGTTCACAACAAACAGATCAATAAAAAACTTGCGAAGTAAAAATAGAACTTTGAATAATTTTAGATCTTAGTATTTTAGGAAGCCGAGATTTTTGGATAGAAACTTGCCCCAATTTCACATAAGTTTTAAATTAGTCGAGAATTTAAGTTAATTGTTATTTTAAAAACGAGAGGAAAAACTTTATTGGGATTTTTTTTTTTGAAATTTTAATACTGTTTTGATTATTTAAATAATTTTGCAAAAAGATTCCCGTGTTTTAATAAAAAATTTTTATAAAACAAATAACCATACCGGAAAAAAAAATTATTTTAGAAGGGCCAAAATAGTGTTTTTAAGGCTCTTATACATTGTACTATACGGAATGACGAAAATTTTAGTCACCTATATAATTTTAACTCTTAAACCTTTTTTACGATGTTTATGAATAACTAAACCAATATTAAACAACAACTAAAAAATTATTAAAAATTGGTCTCATTTATTATCACGATATAGTTTTTAAAATATTAATTAATAAAAAATGACAAATTAATCCCATTAAACTCGTGAAAATATACTAAAAACAATTTGGCAACAGCGCGCATGCTGTTTTTGGAAAACATAGTTGCCAAATTTTACAAATGAGCAGTAGTTGTGCGGAATTGGCTAGAAAAATCACCCATCTTCCTAAATGACACTGGATACTTTTTGAGCAAAATATCTTGTTCTGTAAAAGTAAGCATTTTCGACATAACGAATATTATTAAATAAATAATTATAATTAACGAATATTTTACCGAAAAATGTGTTAGCTTCGAAAAAAAAATATATATTGGAAAGTCTTTGAGATCTTTACCTTAATAAATGCTAAAATACCATGTTTGCCGAAATCTAGAAAAAGACATATACATTTTTTTGCGTAAGTCTCAAAATTTTTCTATTTGGCCATTTTTTCAGAGATCCGAAAATGTGTTTAAAAACTTTTAAAAAGATTATCCGTATTCCTTAAATAATTCTAAACAATATTTATTAAATCAATTTTTTCCTGCACGTTTTATGAGTAAAAGTCCATTTTGCGTAAAAATTTCGGAATGTAAGAATAACAAAAATGTAACACCTCATTTTAAAGCATTTTTTTGGGATAAAAAAAAGATTTAAAGCAAAAAAATGTATCTAATCTTGATAGTTTTTGCGCCAAAAATTCGTTTTTTTTTAAATTAAAATCAAGGTTTGAAGACAAATTTCCGGAAAATAAAAACCCAAATTAAACATCAAAAAAGATAAATCAATAGGCAAATTCAAGACGAGCATTATAAAAATGAGCTTAAACGGTTGAACTATATGAGTTGTAGAGTAATTTGGGTGTTCTGTATACTGTAGCGTGAACTTTTTAATACGACTTTAGCGAAATAACTACCTTAAATATACATAATTATTTTTGCATAATATGGGTAATTAATTTTAAATCACACTGGTTTTTTTACATAACAAAAAGTACACAATTATTTTGCTGCAAAAGAACATGTAATTCAACTTTATGTAATTTTTTTTTGATCATAAATCATTTAATTTTCAGTCATAAGAACACTTTCTTTAAAACTTAAAACCTACCTGTGCAGTATTTTTAGAGCAAGAATTAAACGAATAAAAATATAAAGGTAGGTCAAGGGTCAAGCAAACATGAAACTTCCATCGTCTAAAAATTAAAAATCTTTTTAAATTCAACCTCGGACTGAACTAAAACGTCGAGTGAGCTAGATTTTCGTTTTAGTTGTTGTCAGAGGCAGACACTTTTTAATGAATCTAAATATGAAATCGGGATAGACTCAACGTGTTTTAACTTCATCTCGGGAAACTGGAAGTAACTAAAAATTCCATTACGGTTGATTTTAATTGAATTTTTCGTGACGCGAACGGTTTTTTTAGGAGCAAAGAAAAGAGTTTTAAAAGAAATATAATTAAAACAAGAATTTCTATTTTCATTCTTATTTATAGCACTTTTGTAAAATAAAAAATTACTGTAGAATACTGTGTAACTCTTATTAAAAAAAAACTTTATAGGCTATTGGGCTTGTATTTTCAAAAAGGAAGGGCATTTCTTAATATTTAAAAAATTCTAAATATTCTTAAAATCTATGCTTTTAAAGCAAAAATTGGTATAAAGCATTTTTGTAGAGAATAATTTTGTTTTAACAAAATCGTGCCTTTAAAGTTAAATTTTTTTTTGATGCCTAATAAATGCCAAATTTAATTTTGCATTTTTATTTTAATGGGAACATAGTTTATGAATAATTATTTTCAGGAACAGCTCCGAAAAGGTGCCAGGTAGCTTGTAAATATTTAAAAGGCTGAGAATCAGACTGTGGATGCAGGAAATTTGGTATCAAATGTACTATCTTTTTAAAAGTGCGCAGAAGCAAATTGTGAAAATGCAAGCAATTTTAAAATATCCGAGAAGGACATAAATAAAGATGTAAACCATAAAATAGACATTGCTTAAGTACCTACTTTTTATATATATATATATATATATATATATATATATATATATATATATATATATATATATATACAGTTTTTTGGGGGTTTTCGATCAGATCAGATGGGGTCCCCCAATTTTTTTGCTGTTTAACCGACCCCAGACTTCCTCCCCAAATTTTTTATATATATATATATATATATATATATATATATATATATATATATATATATATATATATATATATATATATATATATATATATATATATATATATATATATCTTTCTTAGAGTTATGAGGTTCTATGTAACAAAATTTAAAAAATTAAGATTTTTAAACCCCAAGGTCCTATGTTGCTTATTCTTGTATCTCATAAGACACCCATGGTTCTATATAGCTCCGTAACTGGATATTGCACTCAAATAACTTACAATTTTGCGTGACTTCGTAATGTTCGAGAAAACAAAGTTCTATGTACAACATACAACTAAATTTACGAAAGTATTACAAACTTTATATAATGCAAGGTCCTATGTCCAACATAGAACTTTGTATTCTCAAATGTGCCATCATAGTAGAGGTTATGTCATTCACATAGAAGTCAGGTAAGGACGTCGACACACGATCCGAAAGTTTTTGTTGTCAGAACATTGTGGCGTCTAATACTGCCAATAATTTCGGGTGATCGATCGTCGTCCATGGACCCATCGTTTTTAATACGTTGGTTGTTTAGCTTTATAATATAAAAGGGACACTAAAATAAATAATGATGAGTGAGTCAGGAGAGGAAGACCCTTTTACAGGGACTAATAGTGATGTAGACAAAGATTATGCTCCGTCAGAAAGGTCAGAAAGTAGTAACAGGTAGGTGTATAATTTTGAGGTTATGTTTTGTTTTTATTTTGTTGATTTTTATTTCAGTTCTAATAATAATAACATGATTACACCGTACCAAAAGAGACAACTCAATATTAGCTCTCTGGGAGAATCTTCGGTGTCAGGTGCAATTCAAATATCGAGGGATCTAGAACAAAATGAATCTGAATCAACCACACATGTGATCACGCCTAGAAAAAACGAAAACGTGATCCATCTAAATGGGCCCAGATTATTAGGAAACAAAAAAGAAACAGTGGTGAGGCTTATATTTCTTCCCGAAAAAAAATGGTTCCTGCAAAAGTCGTTAAAACCTACAAAGATTGTTCAACATCTTGTCGAAAGAAGTGTAGTAAAAAAATAACTAACGAGGAACGGCAAAACGTGTTTGAGGGATATTACCAATTAACAAAAGAAGAAAAGAAACTATTTTTGCTGGCAAATACAGCGAAATGTATACCGTTAAGGAGACGGCATGGCAAAAGTGATGATAATTCCAAGAAAAAATTCACTTTCAAGTTTTTCTTCCATATAAATTCAAATAAAGTTGAAGTTTGTAAGAGTTATTTTCTTGGTACGTTAAGTGTAAGTCAAAAAACTATTTATTTCGCACACGCATCCAAAAATATAGTAGGAAATACTCCCAAGCGCTCTGTTCACGGCAAGCATGTTAAACACACTATACCCGAGGACATGAAACAATCTGTACGGGACCATATTAATTCTGTACCAAAAATCGATAGCCATTACTGTCGGGCCACTACTGAAAGGCAGTATATGGAGTCAACTTTAAATGTAGTGAAACTCTATGAACTGTATAAAAAATATATGGAAGAACAAGGAAAAGTCCCGGTCAATTTATCTTATTACAGGCATATTTTCTGTACAGAGTTTAATATTTTCTTTCAAACTCCAAAAAAGGATCGCTGCGATGTGTGCGAATTAGTAAAGCTACATAGGCAGGAACAGAGGGACAAAGATGATCAAGAGCAGGATTATTATGAAAAACATTTAGCAGAGAAAAATTTATGTAGAGCAGAAAGAAACCGTGACAGAGAAGACAAAGAAAAAATGGTTCTATGCTTTGATCTTGAGAACGTGTTGACCTGCCCCAAAGCAGACGTGAATAAATTTTTTTATAAGAGCAAACTTTCTGTGTACAACTTAACGGCGCACCTATCTTTAACAAAGCAAGTTTACTGTTCGGTTTGGAGCGAACATCTAATGGGGAGGAAAGGAAATGATATAGCCAGCGCGCTTTTTAACATCCTGTCCAAAGTTTTTGTGGATCATCCCAATTTAACTGAGCTCACACTATGGAGCGATAGTTGTGTAGCTCAAAACCGCAACTCTATGTTATCTTTTGCGATCTTAAAGTTTCTGTGGGAGAATGAAAACCTAAAAACTATAACCATAAAGTATTCTGTTCCAGGTCACTCATCTGTGCAAGAAGTGGATGCCACTCACAGTGCCATAGAGAGAGTATTACAAAAAACAGAATACTACAGTCCTCTCTCATTTATCAGGATACTTCTGAAAGTTAATCTGAAAAATCCGTACAAAATCCATCAAATGCAAGCGAAAGATTTTCTGGATTTTCAAGCTGTTTCATCCCTTCTTCATTACGAGAATGTTCTATTCTCTAAAGTTTCTGTGCTACAATTTTCTAAAGTAACACCTCACATTGTAAAGGTTAAAACCTCTTATGCTCAAGATAACTTTACAGAAATAGAAATCGGAAGTTTACAACCAGTAACAAATTTGCTACAAAAAGTATTAAAGCCAACAAAAGCACCTGGTGCACTGCCTCAGAATAAAATAGATGCATTGCAGTTCATGTGTAAGTGGATGCCACTGATCGATCAGCAATTTTATAGTGCTATTTTACCAAATAAAGAAACAAAAAACCCCAAAGTAAAGAATAAAACATTAAGGAAATAAATCGCAAAACTATGATAGAATGTTTAATTTCATATTTCGTTTATTATAGAATTACATTTTTAGTTTTTTTAGGTATGCCTTGGTATATTTAGCCTTAAAAATGTTTAATGTTCATTTTTAGTTTATATTTCTTATATTTTGTTTACTATAAAATATACAAGGTTCTATGTATTTTCATAAATAAATGGTTATTTATAATCCAAGGTCCTATGTTTATTTTTCATTATTTTTAAAAAACAATGAAAAAGAAATATTTTATAAATTCACCAGTTGATATTGCCACATAACAATAAATAAGCGCAAGAGCAGCTAGGTACACCATGAACAAAAAGGACATCATAGTTCTGGCACGTTGATATTTCAAAAGCGATTATCTCGACAAGTTGTTTTTGTAACATAGAACCTCATAACTCTAAGCAAGCGATATATATATATATATATATATATATATATATATATATATATATATATATATATATATATATATATATATATATATATATATATATATATAGCAGTTATGACATACGGCTGTGAGACTTGGACACTCAAAACTGATGTAACAAACAAACTACAAGTTGTATAAGGATCGATGGAACAAAGTATGCTGGGAATAACAAGATGAGACCGCAAAAGAATAGCATGGATTAGACAGAAAACCCAAGTGACAGATGTCATACAAAGAATGAAATGTCTAAAATGGCAATGGTCAGGACAGATAGAAAGAAGAACGGACAATCGATGGACCACAAGAATAATGATGTGGTATCCAAGAGGTATCAAGAGACCGAGAAAACGTCCAAACTTAAGGTGGGATCATGAGATAAGGATACATATAGGTATAACATGGTCCAGAACAGCCAAGGATAGAAAGATATGGAAACAAATGAAAAACGTCTATGTAAGAGATGATGCACCATAATTATAAATGGTAGAACAAGCTGAAAATGATAATGATGATGATATATATAGTGTGTGACAAAGAAAATGCAATACATAGAATTATTATTGAATTTTGATTATTTAATATTCAGTGTTTCTTTTTGTGTAAAATTTGTTTGATTCCAATTGTTTCATTCAACCTTCCAAGTTTGAGAGGCGTCGGATAATCGGGTTACGTCAAGCCAGATTTTTTTAAGAGAAATCGCTAATTGGGTGACTGAAACTACTTTAAAGAGACGTTGTTGAGCGTGGTTCCAAGGAGGCCGAAATCGACGAGTTACAGGCACTGGATGCCAAAGACAGAGTATAGAGCGACAGGATCGATATTTGAGGCCACTAGCACTTAGAGATCGATTTTCCACAACAAGGGTAGTTGCGAACCAGTGGTTTGATGCTGTCGAAAGGGCGATAACAAAAAGGACAGGTTATCGCCGAATAAGGTCTTTCGGATTGTTTTCATCCGTCCCCATCTGGTACTACCTTTGACCCCACAGCATCGTCGACAACGATTAGTATGACGTAGAGAGAGACTTGAATGAAATATGGAATGGAAGTCGTGTTCAGCGATGAGTCCAGATTCTGTTTAGGTACACATGATGGCCGTGCAATAGTAAGGAGGAAACGTGGTTAAAGACGAAATGTCCAATTTTTCATCGAACGGCATATTCATTGCACTGTGTCTGTTATGGTATGGGGCGCCATTGCTTAGAGCAGCACAGGTCACGATTAGTGTTCATTCGAGGTAGTCTGACTGCCCAGCGCTATATCCATGATGTTTTTCAACCACATCTGCCTTTCTCTTTGGAAACATTGCAAGACCCACTTTTTTAGCAATACAATGCACGACCTTATGTCCCACGTGTTAGTTTAGACTTTTTGAAAGCGCTCGGTGTAAATCGGCTTCAGTGGCCTCTTCGATCTCCAGACCTTTCCCCCATCGAACATGTATGAAATATGATGGAAAGAAGGTTGCAAAATTCACTGCACCCTTCACAAACATTGGAGGCTCCACGAAACCAAATTCAGATGGCCTGGTATACAATACACCCAGAACACATCAATCACCTAATCTAATCAATGCTGCGACGACTTCATGAATGTGTAGCGAACAGAGGAGCTACGACACATTAATAACATAAGGTGGGATATCTCAGCTATTTTGCGAAATTTTGAGTTTAAATTGTAATCACTTTTAAATTATCAGTAGACCTAAAAATTGTAAAAGTATACTCAAAAATACAGCACTCCTACTCGGTTTTGCATTTTCTATGTTGCTTAGTATAAATTAAAATGTTACAAAACTACATTACTGTTTAAAAAATATTTTACATAATATGTAATAAAAACCTAAAGTTAGTAAAAATTTTAATTGCTTTAACTCTATAAGACCTATACTTAAAAAAATATAAATAAACTAAAAAATTAAATAAAACTATTTATGATTATTTAAAGTTTAACTAATTTTTTTCGAATGGGTAAATATTTTATTCCTTTAGTGAGAATTTTCGGACGAGAGCCTTTTGATTTATTTTTATTTTACAGTAATTTAATAAGTAAATTAAACCCTAAAGAAAAAAATATTACTCATTTTACAAAAGTACCCTTTTCAAATGTGTGAAATAAATTTTTGCTAAAAGCCAAGTAAGCAAATTATTATTTTTATAATTCTTTTATACGTTTTTTTTATTTAATTACCTAAAGATTACAATATAAAACAAAAATAAATTGATTTAAATATCTTTACAAAGTAGGGAATAAATTTGGGTTTATAAAATAATGAATATTACAGACTCTTATCCTTACAAGAAAAACCCAAATTGGCGAAAAAGAAAACTCAATTTAATTTATTATGGGGGAGATCCGTTTATGTCAGATCCAATAAAAAGAAACCAGAAGCCACGACAACCAAACGTTTTTGTAGAATTAAACTTTGTTTTAGATTAATAAGATATTGGCAAAAAAGAAGTCCGTTTTTCGTTCCCAAATTTTTATTAAAAAACCTATTCCAGGACATTTTTTGTTTATATAGAATCTTTTTTGCATGAAAAAATAATAGAGTTGAGGACTACGTCTTAAAATTAGTTAAGGCTTATGCCATGCAGCACCAGGGTGCATTAAGCACAACAATGTTAAAATATTTTTTTAGAAGAGTATATATATGTCTCTCCGGTAGCGTAGTGGTCAGAGTTTCGGCTCGCCACCCCGGCGATCCGGGTTCGATTCCCAGAGCCGGAGTTGTCTAAAAGGTGCTGTGAAATGCAACATTTGCATGTTTCAGTGCTTGGACAACGTTGACGGAACAACTGGGAAGAAATGGGTTAAACACCGGAAAACCCGGCACTCACGGTACTTTGGTACTTAGGTTTATTTATGTATATATATAATATGTAGGATATAATATACATATATAATAATCCTTCGAGAGCTGTCATAAAGATTAAAAAAAAACATTGTTTATTATAAGGAAATTAAAAGGGTCTCTAAGGAAATAAAAAGGGTCTATAAGGAAGAAAAAGCAATTTATAACTAATTATGGTTCTTGGTGCCTAAATACAGAGTGTTTCAAATTCGACTTTTACCATTGGGATTTCAGAAAAGGTAAGAGATACAAGGAAGTTTAAATTGGGTAAAAGTTGCGTATAGGGGAGCCCAATAACACACCTTTGAAAAATTAAAGTTATCTTTTGATCTTTTGGAAATATGGCGGAAAAACCGAAATTTGCGATTTTCGTTTTTATTTTTTTACGAGTTTATTTTAAAAGTTAAAAAATCCAAAAATACATTCTTATTGGAACGTTTTACACTTCGTCTATTGGCGAAGACAAACATTTCTTATGACGTTCGTTTTCGCTAATCCATCATTAACTTAATTTTTTTAAATACGGCAATTGATTGTTTATTGCATTTTTTTGAAGCAGTTTTAATACCAATTAAAATGATGTTTTGATAAATAAACATATATTTCATAAGAGATAATGGGTTAGACAAGGAACGCACTTGATTTCTTATAGGGGCGTTCCATATTTGTTAAATAAATATTTTGTGTGTTATATATTTTGGTAATTGGGATAATTAGGGGTTTAAAAAAATTAAATAAAAAATTCAGGGTTGTTTTTAAAAAAATAAAGATAAAATTTTTAACTTCACCAACCATAAAGCGCAAAAAGTTCCAATGAGAATAAATTTTTAGAATTTTTCTGACTTTTAAAATAGACTGGGAAAAAAAAAATAAAATCGATAATTTTAGTTTTTTTGTATTTCCAAAAGTACAAAAAATAACGTCATTTTTTTAAAGGTATATTATTTGGCTTCTTAATACGCAACTTTACCCCATTTGAAATTCTTCGTATTTATTACACTATTCCGAGATCCCAATGGTGAGAGTCGAATTTAAAAGACCTTGTATAAATTACAAAGTGCTATTAAATTTATTCTTTTGTTTTTAGGAACAGGCTTTTGTCATCATTTTAAAAAGTGTAAATTATTTCGAACTCCTTGCATTTTTAGCGAAAATGCGTAAAACCCTTTCTTAAAAAATAATATTTCCTATCAAAGTGGCACTTTTAAAGGAAGATATTTTTGATTGCAAAAAAGCGAAATAAAAAAATATTAATAATCAGAATTTATATTATTTTCCTTTAGATTCTTGTGTACAACTTTTATTTGGAGAAAAATATGTATAAGCATTACTTAATAAAAAAAAACTATTATCAAAACTTTTAAACTGAGCCTTGCTAAAATTATTTTTTATAAAATTTGACAGAGATATGATTTTTTGAATTTTGTAACTTTTCACGAATTTTGCCAATTTTTCTTTTATATAAGATTTTTATTTTTTATACACAAAAAGGATTTTAATTTAAAACAAGTTGTTTCCTTTCTTGAAAGTAGTGGCACCATGATATTGCTTCTTAAAACCAAGATATAAATGTAAAAGTAATAAATTAATAA